>CAOLHI010003919.1:0-145425 GCA_948474755.1 Ctenosaura bakeri | reverse complement strand
TGTGAGGGTTGTGGGATGGAGATAAGGGCCTCTCCAGCAGATCTCAAAGCCCAGTTCATAAGGGAGAATACGGTCCTTCAAATATCCTGGACCTGAGCTGTGTAGGGCTTTAAAGATTATCACCAACACTTTGAATTGTGCCTGGAAACAAGACTGGCAGCTAGCGGAGCTGTTGCAACAAAGAGAGTTGTATGATCCATGTAGTCAGCTCCAGTTACCAATCTGGTTGCGGCTCTTTGGACCAGTTGAAGTTTCCAAACATTCTTCAAAGGCAGCCACACGTAGAGCATGTTAAAGCAACCCAACTGAGATGTAACCAAGGCATGTGTCACCATGGTCAGATTTGACATCTCAAGGAACAGGCGCAGCTAATGCACAAGGCTGAAATGTGCAAATACACTCCTGGCTACTGCTGAAATCTGGAACTGGAACTCTACCATGTTTTAAGGAGGCATTAACCACTCCCTCTACTCACTCACCCTCTAGCTTTTTTAGTAAGACAGGAAGGGCATGGATCTAGAGTGCATGTGGTGGATCTCATATCTCCAAGAATCCTGTTCACATTCTTGGACAAACTGAAAAGTACCCATTATCACTGGACAAGTATAGGCCAGAGTTAAATCCATTGGATCTGTATCACTCATACCATCCAAGTCATAGAAGATCTGAGCAATTAACTCCCTGAAGTTGAGATGTTTCCAAATGACTAGTCAGTTATGTAGAAGAAGAAAAGAGGGTGGAGTATCCAAAGTCCAAGCTTGCCATAGACTGTGCATGCAGAGAAGCCGTGCTTTCCTATTATGTGTGAATCTGGCTTTTATTTAGAGAAGGGGAGGGGAAAGTACAATCTGTGGGCCACATGCAGCTCCATCTATCCTTCTGTGCCCCACCCTCCTGTAAACCCCCAAAGCCCCGCTCCTTCTAAAAAAATAACTTTTTCTGAGTGAGAAATGCCCCCCAAATGCCACTCAGAATGGCAGTATCACCCAACACACACACAAACACACACACACTTCTCACTCTCCAGAAATTGGTTTTAAAAAATGAAAATTGGAAGTAAACTACTGGTTACTTCTAGCACCAAGTTTCAGTCAATTTTTAGCCAAAAATCAGGAGGTGCAGACTGCTGTGGACATGGAAACTGCCCACCATTTTGCTCACCCTTTATATAAAGGCTATCATAACACAAAGGGGCCAAACATTCAGTTGTAATCTAATTGGAAATACCTGATCACCACATTTCTTCTTTGTGCCTATGTGCATGAGGAGTTTGAAGACTGTTCAAAATATTGGCACTAGCCAATTAGGCTGAACCTGAATATGAAATCATTTCCAGGGGAAAAAAATGGTTTTATGACAAAAATAACTTCTGTGGTTTAACAGTTAAGATGGAAACTGACTGAATCCAAATCAGCTGTCTCTCAGAGTGACTAATGCCTGCAGTTGATCTTACTTTGTTTCTTCTTTCTTAGTTTCTAACTCTGCTTCCAACTGCTGCTTTCGAAGTAATGTTTCTCTTTCCCTTCTTAATCGCTTCTCCAGTAATGCCGCCCGTTTCACTGCCATATCATTTTCAGGCTTTTGATCATCCTAGTTTCAACATTGAGGAAGAAGCAAGTCAAGTGATATTTTAAAATCATTAGCAGATTTCACTCACAGTAGATTATGTGAACAATGCTTTTTAATATTCATATCTTAGGTGAAAAAGGTGTCCCAATGAGAACAGCCACTGCTGAGCAAATGGAGAATAGATGTGAGATTCTTCACATCCTCTCCAAACCAAAAGCAGTGTATTTCTGCAAATTGCTTAAATTTGCAGAAATTTTGCAAATATACTGTTTTATCTGCAGCATATATGAGGTGGGGCAGGAAACATGTTTTCTGTGGAAAACACATTAATTTTGCTTTAAATATCTTAATATCATTAATATTTATTAACACTGAATTCAACTCAATTTTTTTTGATATTCAGATTTAATTTAAAATATTATATTAATATAATATTAATTTTTAAAATAGTATTGTTTTAACATTGGAGTTGTGCAGAAAACAAGTTTTCCCAGAAGTTTGCTACATAGAAAGTCCATGTATATTTCTGCACAAAATGAATTTTCCCAAAATCTCAGCAAATTTGCTCAGATTTGTTATTGTTGTGTGTGCCTTCAATTCATTTCTGATCTATGGTGACCTTATCACAGGGTTTTCTAGGGCTGAGAGTGCATCATGTACCCAGTGTCACCCAGTGAGTTTCCGCAGCTGAACATGAAATCGAATCCTGATCTCCAGGGTTTGTAGTCCAATGCTTGAACCACTACACCAAGCTAGTGCACAAAAATTCTTCAAAAACCTTCACATTCTCATACAGTAAGTGAGAAAACAGCTGATATTATTTGTTCTTGCATGTGAGAATGAAATAAGAGATGATTTACATCTGTAGCCCATAATATAGCCACTAAAATGGTTGGGATCAACATAAAGTTTCAAAAGAACTGGTCTAAATCTATACAGGGAAAATGGGAGTAATTACAAGAATACATTAGGATTTTCAAATTATATTATTCAGCTATAGTAATCTGACACACTAGATCATGTGCAGGGTCAAGGGATTCTCTAAGTAGACAAAGTATGCTTGTGCCACACCGAACTACAGTCTTTCAAAATTACGTGGTTTAGTTATCATATAACAGAGCAAAATTACTCTAATCCTATTTTGCAGAGGAACATATAGTATTAATTGCTCAGCATTAGGAGCAGTTGTTCTATATTGCCAAAAACTTACACCAAAAAGCTGTAGTGGCTGAGCATAACGAGGGAGCAGGCACTCAGGAAATGGGCTTAGACCATCTAGACTGTGACCATGATCTACAGTATGATGTCAGGCACTAAGTTCTAAGATCAACACTAACATGATCCAGAAAAGAGACTAAAATACTGGGCAGTGTGGGGGAGGGGAACATCCCTTACATTATAAAAAAAGCAGTTTCTCATACATTTCTCTTTGCTCAAAGCTCCCAAATGCACAACATTTCTGGAAAAAAAATTCTACCAAAGAGACTTTGGCAATGATCAAAGTCTAATCATATATTTCAGGGGTGCATAACTTGATTCTATCTGTTTTGTTAAAACATTGTTCTAGAAAGATTTCAAGATGCACTTCTTTACTCACCTTAAAAAAGAATCCACAACACAATTTTTGGTCATCCTCCAACTGTTCTTTGTCACTCTCACCCTCTGATTTCTCTACGGTCTCTTCTGATTTTTCAGGTGGCTTCAAATCTGTGAGGGAAACCTCTATGAGGTTAACCGTTTTAGGTGGAGGCACTGGCAATGCTGGTGGGTTCAGCAGCTCTTCACTAGGAGTAAGGCAGACAGTTTCAGTAATGGGCTGTGAGAGGACTTCAGACACGGTAGACTCCAGTGGTTTGACCTGCTGCTCCTCTGGTTTTTGCTCACTGACCTCCTCCGCAGCTTTCCCGCCACCTTCTCTTCCAACCGCTTCTTCTTTGTCAGGAGTGTCTTCTGTTGTACTTTTGACCTCCTTTGAAAGGTTACGTTCACCATCGTCTCCAAAACAAACAAACGATCTAGTCTGAATGGAAGCCTGACTTGGAGAAAATCTTCTCAGACGAGGAAGGCTATCCACCGACCGTGGTGCAGTCAAAGTGCGATTCAAAGGTGTTAGTTTCAGTTCATTCGGTCTAGGAGTCCTTTGTGTTTTATTGGGGAGAGAGGAATTCTTTCTAGAAGATGTCTGTGGGGACTGGTGGGAAGGTCGGGGAGATTCCACAGAAAATGGGGCAATGGGAGAAGATGATCCGGTAAACCTCAATGAAGACTTGAGCTCCCGAAATTGTTTCTGAGGAGAAGGCTGAGGTGGTGAAATAACCCAAGCCTGCTGCTCCCTCATCTGCATGAGCATCTCTTGCTGAAGTGACAGGCGTTGCATTTCTTGCTGAAGGAAATGCAGAGATGCATTGAGCTTCTCAATAGATTTTGTATATTCCAAAAGGTCACCTTCATTCAGATTTTCATCTGATGGGCTTGCCAAATGACATTGCTTTTCTATATCCACTGTGGTATTTGGGGACTTGAGCCATTTAGCCTGGGGGTTTTCACTGCTTGTTTTTATCATCTCTGCAGTCTTGTTTAGTTGTTCACCAGATTTTTGAGCTTCTTTTTCTTTCAACCTAGTGCTGTCAGTAAACACTTTCTCATCCTCTGCTCCAGCTGCCTCTTCTCTGAGTGGTGAAATTCCATCACTTTTCTTTTTCACAACATTAAGAAATGCCGTTCTTCCCATTTTTTGCCTCTGCTTAGTGAAAGCAGCTTCAACCTTCTTCTTCTGGGCTTCAATCGCTCGCCTCTTCTCTTCCAGTTTCATCTTCAGTTGCACCATTTCAGAGGCCAGCAACTGCGTTGTATCTCTCCCCTGGGGGACAGGGGATTCCTCTGGTATTTGAGCCCAAGAAACCATGTGAGGAATGTTCAGCTCGGAGCCTTCTGGGGTTGTTTTCTGAGAGCTGCTACCACTACTTCTGCTGTCTGTATGATTCAGCTTTTTAAATTTCTGCTCTGCAAAGCTGGTCATTTTAACCCCTGAACTTGAAGATGCACTGCTACCTGCTTGCGATTTGGCACTGACTGAGCTTGGACAAGGACTCAATTGATCCTTGTGGCTGGCGCTTCTGCCATCATAGTCATGCAGAAATCTAGATGACTCTTCCATATCTGAGTCCAGGCTTACAGTATAATCCCTCAAAGTAGAATCCTCGTCCATAGTCTCTGGAATGTCTGAAGGGACATGGATTCCTGTATCTACTTCTGTATTGTCAGTCACAGGACTGAGGACACCTTTAGTATCTGCAATAATATCTGGACTACTTTGATTGGGTTTTATGTTTGAGTTTAGGATGCTCATCTCTTTATTGTGAAGGAAAAAACCATTTGTAATTTGCTCTGGCTGAGTAACAGTGGAAGATTTCTCATTATCATGGATAATCTGCAAAGCCTGCTCAATGCTTGGTGCATCAATCTGATTGCCAAATTCATCAGTAACCAACCTATTTTGCAGTGCTCCATTTGGTAGGCTGTATGGATTAATTTGGTTGGCATTCCTCTGATTGCTATTGGCCTCTAGACCACCACAAAATTCAACATCTTTTTCTTCTTCAATATCTTCACTTTCCTCTTCACCATTAATGGGCTTGAAAGACATGTTCTTTCTGATATGTTTTGGCATACGGTTAGCATTTTGCGCAAGACCTTCATTACTGAGAGATCTAGTAATTCCTCTATTTGGAGTTCTTATATGGATGCTGTCCTCTTTATCAAAGGAAATGTCAAATGAAACTCCATGCACTGAAGACCTAAAAGGGATTAAAAAATAACTGAGAAAACTTTTAAACAAATTCCCAATTTAAAACTTCAAATTAAAATGCTTGAAATCTCCCAACATTTCTGAACTGAGCAAAAGTATTGTTAGCAATAGTATCTTTCCTGTTATAGCATAAATGCTGCCTCCACATTCCAGTGGCAAAGTGATGAAAATATAATAAAATAACATCTTATGCTAAATAAAGAATAGTTAATATTCTACTGTCTTTTTTCTAGCCACAATGGTATAAACACTACAGGAATCCCCCACTTATTCTACATATTAGGGATCAGCACACAGTCATAAAATGGAAATTTTCAAAATGTGGAATGGACAGTGTTCTGGTCCCTATCCTGCCAACAAGTAGGTAACTCCTTACTCAGTTGCAGCTGAAAGCACTTGGAAGAAGCTTGAAGGAGCAAGGAGAGCATCCTGGCTTGGTTTGCTGAGGAATGTCCAGAACGGGAGGAAAAAAAGAAGGAAAACAAGGTGACAGAGAAAGTGGGGTGTGCAGTTCATCTATTCAACTCTGCTCCCCACCAGTAGTCAAGAGCTTTCACCAAGTCATCAAGAAAACTTTTTGGCTTCTCTACCTTCTAGAGGTGTAGAGTGGGCTTGAAGAGGCAAAGGTGCCTGTGCCTTGTGTGTAAAACTCTCAAGGGCTCCCCCTGACTGGACAAAGGGCATCCAAACCAGACACCACATTACTTTGCAAACGTGGCACACCACATTGAGCAAGAAGTTTCTGGATTGCAGCTGGAAAGCCTACCCAGTCACCCACCTCATGGCTTGGCTTGGGGGTGAGGTGGGGGAGAAGTGGCAGCAACAAAATCAGGTGAAAGAGGGGCAGAGGAGGTGGCAACAGTAGCAGGGGCAAGTACCCCCTCCCATAATCAATCTTCTCTTCTCACTTCAATCATCCCCCATCTTCAAGAGCCATAGGAAACAAATGTGTTTGTGTACACTACCTATTCTGCATTCTACCTTCTCCCTTGTCTTGCTTTTCTTCTGGCAGAGCAAGCCAGAAAGATCCACTTGCTCCTTTAAAGCTGCTTCCCAACTTTCCTGAGAGCTTCCAAGTGTGGTCGAATACCCTTTCCAACTGTCCTCCCTGGCATCAGAGAACAAGCAGATGGCTGCAAGGTTCATTGTACTGTACAGTACACAGACTGAATGAAAAATGTCTCCAAGTTGGAAAAAGAAGTGCATGAGGTCACAAAAACATTGTACAAATTGCCATCTTTTCACTCAGTCTGAGTTCACTACTGTAGTAATTGCAGCCACTAAACCACTCTTCTGACTGTTTTAAATTATATGTAATCTGAACCCATTAATTTGATGATTGAAAGAGTTGACCATGCATTGACTGTATGGTACTGCCTGTAGTAATTTAGAATGGCCAAAAGTGCGTGTTGTTGAAAAGGGAGGAGTTGAAAGGCAGGAGGTGCCTGTATTATCCATTTAGCACAAAAATTAGATCTACACTGATTTTTTTGTTCATTTGAAGTTTCAGTGCATCTAAAACTTTAAAAAAATTCACCCCTAGCCTCTTTTTGATGTTACTGAGGGCAAAAACACAGACCATCATCATTTTTTTTTTCCTGGCTCTGAACGGCAAACACATGTACACTCTTTCATTACTGTTCCTGAATGACCACTGGTTGTTACAACCAGTAACAAGATAAATTTCCTGATGTGAAAAACATTTGCAGAAGAGAATTCACTTAGCTCACTGGTCTCAGACTTAAAAATGTGGTAGTATTTCAATATCTGTACATGTGATATTCTAACAATTTAGACATCCTATTTCTCCATTCTGAACGTCTTACAAGCAAGGGTTTTTCTGGAAAAAAAAATGAAAGACATCAAAATGAAAACTCCTTCCTGTTCTCCTTGGGAAAATGATAAAAAGACCAAGTAAACACACAAGCAGGAAGTTTGTCCATATAAACTGAGTCACAAGGACATATTTTAAATGATGACGAACTTCAAGGCATTTGACCATCCTATCTACAGAATAAAATTATTCAAGCAATGATTGTGGTGTTAAGGTACATGCCAAGAGTGTGTGCATGAGTGCTGGACTTTCATATTATTATGCATAGAATAGGCACTGTAAACCAGAGTCTTTCTCTGTAAACACATAGGTAAGTAAGGTCTACTCACTTGACCATTTTCCACAGAAAGGGTTATACTGGTCTTGGAAGTGAGATCTATGCCTAGACTAGAGTAGGTGCTTAGGAACAACACTAGTTCCTCATGGAACTCTGGAAGGAAGCAAGAACTTATGCATTGTTTCACTTAACTTTTACTCTTTTCAGAATGCGTCTGTGTCCATGTGTGCATGTGTGTACGTGTAGTTTATCTTATTTGCTAAAAATGGTCCTCCACAGCCCCTACTCAAAGAAGTGGACAGTGCTGGTTCACAAGTCATTGACTCTCAGTCTATGGCAAGCTTCCAGCTAAGGGAAAAAAAGTGGAAACAATGGAGCTAACTGAGACAATTATAGCAATGATCTTTGGCACATTAGGGGAAAAAAAAAAAGATAAGTCTCCCACATCAGATAGCACTGCCCTACAGGATATGGACCACGTTCACCCTCTTTGTACCCACCCTTGACCATATCAGGCTGAGGAGATGTATTTTCCCAACCTGGAAGTAAACTGGAAGCCAATTTTTGGTTTACTTCTTGGATAGGGGGAAAAATTATCTGGGACCTAAAATGGTCTAGGGTAGTGGGAAATGTGCTATCTGCCTTCCACATCCTCCAGGTTATAGGGGGCATTTTTAGAAAAAAAATAAAATAAAATTTACATAAAATTCACATTGCCATTGCCATTTAAATACAGAGATCATTTTCACTTTAGAAATTTGATGCTTATCTGAAAGAGCATTATAAGCCCAAAGTCTCTGTACTGTGCTTCTCCGCCATGTTGGCTGGTGAACTCCAGGAAAGCAATTTTGCCAAGCTCTAGTTATTACATGCATGTTCAGGCTGCATGTGAACTTCCAAGACAATCAAACTAGGATACAATCTTCTTGCAACACAGAGAAATGTTAATCAATGTATGCCTACTTTAAGATAGCACAGTCCCAAATGACAACAGGCTTACCTTTTTTCCTTGGGCCATGTCCCTACGTAACCATCCATATAGGACATTGATGTAGATCTTCTAATGCTACCTATCAAAAATCAACACAGAATGCAATGCAAAGGACAATACTTCTTCTTCTTTTTTTTTAAGTATTTAAACTAAAGAAATTAAGTAATCTTTTAAAAAATCAGAGATAGATTTCCAGTATTGATGGCAATTAAAATAAAATACATAAATACATATAGGATATACCTTTTCCCCTACATTTTGTAGAAAAATAACAAAGAAGTCACAGTGTTATTTAGATAATATTTTGATAAAGCAAAATTAAACAAAAAATGCTACAAAATAAAGTTAGGAGCACAACTATATTATGTTCTTCTACGAGCCATATTTGAGGGGACATACATTTATGCAGACAATTGTCAAACATTTAAAAATGTTTTCTTGTTTAAAAATAATATTGAAACAACAACCCAAAGCTAGAGATCCCAAGTACTGCAAGAGAAGGAGTTCTTCATATCATTCCTACCATTCTTAAGAAGAAAGCCTTTAAATTTCAAGTGGCCAGACATCTCTCATTTTACTTGAAAAATGTTATTAACTTGTTCCTCCTCATCCCTAACCCACCTTTTCACGATAACAATGAACCAGTGTACTGCAGTGAGTAGAGTGTCATTAGCAGGGCCAAGTTTAAATCACTGCTTATACAAAGTTTGCTAGTGCATGCTGGGCCAGCTACTACTTTTGACATTATCTTACTCACTGGGTTGCTCTATGAGGTCATGGGTGTGGGAGAGAGAAGAGGGACTTGGTTCCTTAGAGGGAGGAACTAGTAAGAAATAAATGAATACACTGCATGGTCAAATCTGACAATTATTAAGCTATGTGTAGCACTGCATGAAAGTAATTTGGGACTCCTGAAAAAAAAAAAAAGACAATAGTTTGTAGTATGTGAGTGAGAAAGTTTTCTTGTTTTAGAAAACCCCTACCACTGAAGGCACAAGAGATACCCTTGAATCTAGCCAGATTTCAACAGGCCAAATCTCCCATCTTTCCTTGTATGCTTGTACCTGGAGCAGATGAATAAGGCTGCTGGTGTGTGCGGCTGGTGGGAGGAATCTGATGAGATGATGATGGTGTAAATGTTGGGTCTTCCATGCTGAGAAACAAAAATGTACAGACCAGAATGCTGTCATAAACAATCTTATCTGAAAGCATTAACAGATGAATCAGTGCACTTAATTTTTTTTTATCAAGACTTCAAATCTATAATTGTAACTTTTAATTGAGTTATATTCAATTCAATAATACTGTACTAATACTGTAATTCAATTTATTTTTGCTTTCAGTGTAGCCACTGAATCATAATTGTATGTAGTTTGGGAAACAGGAGAGGAATTATTATTTGTAAGTGGGTACCATACTTTCTTAAGTTTTCAACTGCATATACTATGAAATTTTCAGGCTTTCCTAAATCAGTTATAAAGCAAGACTATTCATTATGCAATGGTTGAAAGTTACAAACTCTATTAAAAAGGCTTTTAAAAAACAATCCTGATTTCTAGGTACAAAACACTTACCAAATATATTTGAGACTAGCAGTGTTAGGGTCAACTAAGTTCATATGGAGAGGAGAAATCATAGGAGAAAACAAAGTTCTCCTTCAGATTCTCACAATGCCAGTTGAACTTTTAAAGAGGTTAAAGGGTGCTGTTAAAAAGGCCCTACCAGGCATAGTAGATTGTGTGTGGCCCCTTGTATCCCAAATAAATATTATGAGTGTCTCTACTCAGATGATGTATAAAGGGCTAATTGACTTCCCTACTGAATAGAGTGACAAAAACTAGATACTTGATTCCACAACGCTTTATTGATTCCATAAGTAAATCTATTTGCTGGCTTAGTGACGAAGTGAGACTGAACAAAAGACTGTTATGAGCAGTGTTTCTAATGCAACCACAAACCTTTCACTCTTTTTTAGAAGATTACTGTCATAAAACTTGGAAGAAAGGACTCCAGTATAATTAATGTACATTACCATGATTTTCTTATTAGATCAGAGACGACAGAAAGTAGACTGAGATTTACTGGTAGATCTCTGGGTAATTTGCAATAGATCAATATGTGTTTTTAACTCCCAACAGAGTAACAAATCTTAAGTAGAAATTTAGTACTTTGAATCCTGGATCCAGCATTTAGATTTATATTTAACCATGCAAATTGTTCCATTACGTGGCTTCTTAGGTTCAACATGGAATTGGCTCTTTCACTTGTATTGACATCTTGCTATGGATCTGGCTTTCTAGTGAAAAATGAAGTATATTCTGCAAGTTGGCCTTGCCTAGATTTCAGTCTCTGAATTGAGGGGGTCATCTACAAGAGTAACGTACCTGTTAAAGATGCTGGAGATTGTGCATTGAGTAAGGGATTGGACCTGATGGCCCACAGGGACCCCTCTGATTCTATGATGCTATACATATTATGGCATAAGTTTTCTCTAGAGGTTGGCAAAGTTACTTATTAGGAGCACAGCTCTGAGAATCCTCTAGATAACACAGACAGTAGTTGTGCTCCCTGGAGCTATGTTCCAAATAAAAATAATTTCCCCAAACTCTAGTGATAACATATGATGTTTACAAGCAAGAGCCCACGGGTTAGTTATCATTAGCTGTAACAAGATACTTTGTTAGTTTTCATCTGTCAAGAACATGTTATACAATTTTCAGTCTCTATGTGTATAAAACAGTGTTACCCAAAATGTTAAGAGTAGGGAAATTAATAGAAAAAAGTCAAACAATATTATTACTACTGTTTGTTCTTATTTGTGAGAATTTTTGTATCTTCAGAGCTAAGATCAATTACCCTCTCTTGGCCTTTAAAAAGGAGTTAAGACGTATCATTTTAATCTGGCTATTAAAACAGAGTAGTAGTTTAATGCTGTTTCAATACTTATTGTTTTTATTTGAATCACTGTACATTACCTTGGTGACATTTGCAGAAAGGCAGTATATAAATATTGTAAATTATTAAATAAATGGGGTTATTTTGGTAAATTGCATGTTACTGCCTTTTCCTCTCTCTGCAACAGACAGCTGGCAAAAAAGTCACTCTGTAGTTAGATAAGGTTAGCTTCCCAAACTGTTCAGTTCTTAGGACACATGGGCACAGATAGGATGGGAAAATGGAAGAATGCACTACAAGCTATGCTTTCCTTAAGTGAACTTGTTCTCTAACACTTGAAAGGACAGGTGAGGAGGGCATTAAGTGACTCTTTCCTAAAACTAACTTAATCAAAAACCCTCACACCATAAAATCAAAATGACAACTTCAAAAATAACAAGTAGGAGATACATAAAATAGTGCACAACAACCAGAGCAATATAAACTAGCTTAAATACTTCAAAATTAGGCACACATGATTCTGGCCAAGTTTTTTTTTTAAAGCAGTGAAAACTAAGCCAAAAACCCCCCATATTAATTGCTTTGCTTAGTTACAACTTGCATTATAAATCTACACAAAAAGATGTCAATTACCTGGCTGTCAGCTCAGAATCATGCGAAACATCAGGATAGTGTCTTTTATTGGCATTTGTAGCAGAAAGGGAAGATGCTTCTTTTGAAGGTTCAGCTAAAACAAAATTTTTTAGAATGTATAAACTGTGGCAAAATAAAGTTGTCAAAATAAAAGCCAAGACACAAGTAAATCTTCAGCTGGTTCAGCATGTGGCAGCTACAATACTCATAGAAACATGGCTGTGTGAAAATGTTACACCCATTTTAGAACTTCTGCGCTGGTTACCAATACACTTCCAGGTGTAATCTGAAGAACTGGTTTTTATCTCTGTTATATAAGGTAAATATTATATAAGGTAAATGTGGTGGCTAGAAGAGAGAAGGTCTTTTCAATGGCACAGCTTTCTCAGTGGTGATGTCCAATTTGTTGAATATCCTCCCAACCTACCCAGGGTCTTTCGAGTGCCTGGTGGAAAATGCTTTCTTTATTTTCTCAGACATTTTAGAAAGTCTGTTGTGTGCTATAAGACATTTATATTATTGTATCTCTGTTACTCGTTTTCTCCTGTTTTCTAATCTGATTTCTTTGCTTCTTCTCAGATGTCTTTTCTTTAGCGGTTCAAAAATAGTACACATTGAAAAAAATAACTGCTGTCTAGGAGATTATACATTCAGATAAGGCTATTTTAATAGCATAATATGAAGCAAACAAAACAAATACCTTGAGGGTGAACTACAACTCGAGGCTGGACAAATGAAGGCTTCACTACTTCAAACCACCAGAAGAGTTCTGCCATGAACACCAAATAATTGCTCTGTAAAAAGAGATGACAGTTTCATAAGGATTAAAATGCAGATTATAAAGAAGGAAAGTTTGCTTGGCTAGGACTGAGAGCAAGTCATAGTATTATTTTCCATTTTTTCCATTGCCATACTATTTTGTAGTAAAAGAAGAGATTACTGGTACAAAGTGAGACACGACAGAGTCACACAATAGCTATGACAAGAAACAGTTCATGCATTGCAAAAACTAAACTATATGTCAGAAAACAAAACCAAGGACTATATCCAAGGCTACGTTTACAACACCACCAAGGCCTTCTTAACTGGCCGCAGCCTCAGCACTGCTGAAAACCAACCCCGAAGGAGCAGGTTTTATAGGATATACGGAATGCAAAAGAGAGGAGAAATCACCTCATTCTTATTGCTGTTTGCAGAAGCACACTAACAGATTTTGGTCCAAGTATTTTGATCATAAAGCTGTAGTCACATGCAGAGATAAAGCTACTTTAATGCAGCTTTTTCATATTCTTGAACACCACAAACATAAAGTACAACTGCCTGAATGTAACCTCCTGAGGCCTGAGATATAGCCTGATACAATGGCAGGGGTAGAGTCCTAGCAGAAGAAGCAGTGACAGTAAGCAAGAGTGTTTGAGTTCTGAGGCAGAGGCGGAAGACTGAAATCCAGGCCCTGCCTGGCCAAATTGGGAGGCCACAGGTAAAACAGACATGACATTTAAATGATCATTTGAAGCTGCAAAGCTGTTACACTTTAAATCAGTATCAGTATCAGGGCTTGTAGTTTCCTTCTGAAGACTGAATAAAATGCTTTAGGTCACTGGTTGAAATACAAGAATAGTTTCTGATTATATCATCTCACTTACATTCATAAAACAGATAAACTGGATATGACATCTTTTCCCCACCTCACCACAAGATGGCAATAAAGGAAAAATTAAAGCATTCAGGTATCATATAAAACCTACCCAGTAACTTTCCATGTGTGCACGCACGCGCGCGCACACACAGAAAATACTATAGAGTATAATCGTGAAACAGCTCCCCAACATTTTACCATTTTATCTGTCTTAACTTAAAAGAAAATATAAGATGCAACATTAGTGATGAACCTCAAGACTCCTCATGTTATCATAAGTGTTAAGAGGCAGCTCACAGCCAGTGAGATGTATATTCATAGAGGTTCATGCACACTCGCACCTATGAATTTGCAGACATAATTTGTCTTGTCTCATCTTTCTATCATACTATTAGCACCATGAAGAGCTGTTTGACAGGGAGAAGGGGTAGAAAAACACAAGCACATCTTATCGATAACAATTCTCTTTGCTTTCTTTGGGCTTCCCTTTGACCAAAGGCTGCTGAGATTGTTCAAAAACACCACCATGAGCCACAAAGTTCACGGAGCAGTAGCTGAGGCCAAGGAACAGTTCACATGACCCAAAGAAAACTTACCAGGAGCCAGGTGAAACAAGGGTACTTTGCTCAACTGCTTGGTAGTGTCCACTTTGGCTATTAATACAATGTTTTTTCAAACTATGTGAATGTACAGTTCTGTTCTTCACTAAATTAAAAGGGTATTTCAGTCACTATCGTAAAACAACTTGGAATTGTGACTTAGGATCATGCCTTATTCAGAAACTGGTAACTATAAAACAGGAAAATATGGTTGAATAACCGCCTCCTGATTGAATCACAGATTGCGTAAAGAGAATAGTGAAGCGACTGCATGTGTAGGCAAGATAGTAAAGGGAACACGTATTGTGCCCAGAAGGTAAACCCTCAGTTTATTAAGCTGAGATATGATCATCTGAACACAGTCACTGTCTGTCCACAGCTGAGAACAAGCTTCATGTTGCCATAGTGATCAAATGTAAGCTTCAAATAGTACTGGAAGAAGGAAAATACTGGCATTTGTATTCAGCACAACAGCAAGTAAAACAAATGGAAGCATACTGAAATGCTTCTCTCTTCATTTGAGAGAGAAAAGTGGTGAGGGATGAGATTAGTCAGCATTTTTAAGGGCTAAAGCAGCATTACAGAGAATTCTTTCATGTAATAGAAGATGAAACCCTCACTACAGTTGACGCTCACACAAGAGATCTGTATTCACCCGGTGGAATGTGTTGTTTGGTGTGCATGTGTTTTTCAAATCAGCAAACCCCTTATGTCATATGTCAAGGTACTTTTGAAATTATGTTCAGTTTTAGAAGTTGTAATGTGGCATTGGTGAGGTTGGGAAAAACAAGCTTAAAGCACCCTTATGCTTACAGAACTAGTTTCACAATTGTTTCAGTCCTGGCCACAGTGTTCTTTTCATCCACTCACTTGTTTATTATAGCTAAGGACTATTTATGCATAATATATTTACCATATTTCAGAACTCAACAATTTAACACTAGGTGGCAAACTTGAGACTTCTTATTTTACTTTACAAATGTGTTCTGACCTTCATTTTTCTTTTCACCACTTTGTTTCTATAGGGTTATCACTTCACACAGGCATGGACAAAATACACCCCTCTGGAGATTGAGGGATTGCAACTCTCAGCAGTCCTAGCCAGCACAGCCAATTGAAAAGGATGGTGGGACCTGCAGTTCAGCAACATCTAGAGGTTGCTAGAAGATGTATGCTCTCAGGTTGGAAAGATAAACCTTATTGTTCAATAGTCAGAACAACTTACTACACATGAATGTGTATTTCAAAGATGCCAAGTTCAATAAAATAACTTACTAGAAATATAGTTGGCTTGTATTAATGTATACATCTAGCCTCTGTTCATATCCTACGCACTTTCTTTCCTCCCCACTCTACCCCTCCCCTCCAATAATTTTTTAAAAGTGCCTTGGTTGACATGGAAAGCAATGTTGATTTCAGCCTTCTCTGGATGGTATTGCATTCCTCATAAAAAAAGGCCATCAACTTTCAGGGATTGGGCATTCACACTCTACCTCAATTACAATGGTAACAAACATAAAGCCACATTTCCCTTTGAAACAAAGCACATGGTCCCCTTGCATCTTGTTTACAAGTAGAATTCCACTTCTGGTAGGCCTCTAATGGCTCAATTCCACTTGTATACAAGATGCACAGGGAGCAGGTCCTTTGTTTGAAAGACAGTCCCCCACCCTACATGCACCAACAGAGCACATTCAATTGTAGGAACAGGGACCCAGGATTACTGTAAAAAGAATAAAGCAAGAACACTTGCAAGTCAAGTGCCACATGTTCTATACAAGATCAGACCTTCACCTTGGGATTCTTTTAGATCTGACTCTATCATTGGATGTCCAGATGTCTTCCGCATACAATGGAACACCTCTCTTTAGCTAAGGCTGGTGGGTCTACTGTAACCTAAACAGAAATAGCTAAGCCACATCTTGTTTAGATTACTGCATTTTGTTTAGATTACAGTGTATACATTCCTGCCTGAAAAATTTCAGCTTGGACAAAATACAGCAATAAGATGACTGACTGGGACAAACGTGAAGAGTATGGCTCACCAAATTTGAAGCAGTTACCCTGGTGGCTGGTCTGCTTCTGATTACAAATGCAGAGCACCTCTTTTTATCCTTAAAGCTCTGAATGGCTTGGAACCTGGGTAATTGAAGGACTGGCTTCTCCTACACAGATCTGTCTATTAAGATAATTCATAGCAGACCTTCTCTAGGTCCCCCTGCCTTCAGATGACTTCAGTTCTGTTTGGTCACTATAGCCCATACATTGACCATCACATAGAGTGGGAGAACCAGGTTGCTTCTGTCCACTCTACTCTGCTCTTTGGTAGAGAGTCTGAAGAGGGGAACCTGCTCTGTGCAAACTGTCTCTCCTCCCAAGATGTGGAACCCTCAGTAATTAGTGCTCCAGATCCCATGTGGGACCTACACATGCAGAGCAATCTCAACTCTTCAGTGTGCTGAACTTCAATTTCCACTAAGCGAGTCTGTATGAGACTCGGATGCAGACTCTTCTATGACGGCACCCCAATTAAGGAAGGTAATCCCTAAAGAGTTCACATAGAACCAGGCAAGGCCCAGAAGCAGATATCTTTCCAAAAACCAGGTAAAAACTGTCTCATTTGACCAAGACATTTAGACTTTCTGTTTTTATGACAAGACTGTTTTTGTTTACTCTTTTAATTGCACATATGACTGATCTAATTGCTGTCCAAATCAATTCTAGCTGTTTATAGACATCTGCTTAAGAGTAGACCAGCAAGTAACTGCACTGCAAATAGTGCAACCTTTCCAGATCATGGGCCCCAGACATTTGACTACAATCTCCGCCATCCGCAGCCCGCATGGACAATTGAGGAATATAGGCGTTCAAATGGTTTTGGAGACAAAGCATCATGAGAATTACTACTAGTAAAACTTCTCTCATTAGACCTGATCTTCTTTTCTTGTTAATCTGGGAAGCCTTAAGTGTGAAGAAAGATAGGTATCTGAAGGTAGCAGAAAGGCAACTTTAGAGGTATATCATGTATTTTGAGAGAATGGATGTGGGTTTTCTAAGTGCTTCTCCTCCTACAATGTTGATGGGTCCATAAAGAGGTATGACTTAGAAGAATAATCAAGAAGAAAAGAAGATGACAAAATAAGTGATTAATTATATAACTTTTATTTCTGCAATACTTTTTCTATTATGTCATTTGTACAGTCATATATAAAGTTTCTCTCTCGACTGAATGTGTGATCTTTATTTGTATTAATTATTCAATTACTTTCAATAAAAATAATAAAAAAATCATAAGCAAGCATAATATCTGATTTTGGTACACACACAAGCATAAAAATAACCAAGTGTTTTGTAGTATTGTAAGGACTACACCAAGCTTATTATGGCATAAGCTTTTATGGACTACATTCCACACAGTTCATGAAAGCATATGTCACAATAAAACATGTTAAATCTTTAAGATGCCACAATTTTTTTTCTTGTTTTGCTGCAACAGGCTAACATGCTGCCCTCCTGTAAATCTTTAAAATGGTTCTGGAGTGGTCTCCTATACTTGTTCCCTCCGATAGAGATGCAAGTCTTTAGATGCCTACAGATTTTTCAATAACCACTAAATAGGGCCAGAAGGACCATCTCAAGAGATGACTTTGAAAGAGAAACATGGGAAGCATGCCATAGTACGTGCAATTTTCTTCCGCAAACAAATATATTTGATTAGGCTGCCAGAAATCAGTACATTTTTTACCCAAAAGATAAATACTATTTTGTTGACCCAAGCCTTAGTGTGAAAGCAGCTGTAGCAGGAGCTCTTTATATTTTACTAGATAAACCAGCTTTTAAAAACATATACCAGTGGTCTTGCCTCACAGTAAGTGAGGCATGCGTTATTGTACCTGACTGTATTTCAGTTCCGGCTGACCGACTTTCGAGAAAAGTGCATTCAGACTGGAGCTCCTTCAACATTAATATTTTAGGAGAATTTGATGCACAGCAGATAGAGGAGGTCAGACTATTCTGCAGGGCCCAGTCACATGGATGTTCCTTTGACCAGCAGTGAATTTGTCAGAGAACTCCTAGAATGATCTTAAGTAGGACAGTGTGTCACAAAGAAGCAGTTAGAAAATGATCCAGTTTCTTCTTTTCTTCGCTGATTCCCTTTGAAAGCAATTAAATCTCAATGGCTAAACATGACCTACTTCACAGGCTGTAATAGAAAACTGCAGATATCAGAGAAATTTACATATACACACACACGAATATATAAATCTAATTAAAGACATTGTGCAGAGTTGCTTCAGAATGAACTAAACTTGTAACCTACTGAGCAAAAACAGAGGAATATACAGTCATCTCTCCACATTCGCTAGGGTTAGGGGCACAGGAGCCCCATGAGAGTGGAAAAACTGTGAATAATCCTAGGTCCTCCCATTTAACACACAAAAAAAGAGGATCAGCATATTCAACCCACTGTAGATTCCTTTGAGGCATCAGGATTCCTTCACAGGGCAGAAATGGGTGGCTGGTAGGCTTTTACTGCCACCTCTACTGCTGCCCCACGCCATTTTTAAGAGGTACTTACAAGCCTCATTCACAGTTTCTCAGTCTCACAAAGCTTGCAGTCCCTATTAAAAATGGCATAAGGAGCTGTCAGCAAATGATCTGTGAATAATCAAATCTGCAAAAGTGAAACCCGCAAAAATGGAGGGCTGACTGTATTGCATTCTTCCAGTTGTTGGATAGCCCCTATTTGCAGGTCCAGATATACCAAGGCACCGGGGAGGGAATGGAATGCATTTGTATTTGTTTTACTTATATACCACTTTTTCTCTTAGAAATACAGGATAGCACATATGGTCTTCCTCCCTATTTTTAATTCACATAACACTGTGAGGTAGGTTAAACTAGAAGATCGTAGCACTAGATTACTTACTGAGCTGCATGACTATGAACAGATATGAACTGGGGTTGCCCCAGTCATGCTTCCACATTCTCATTACTGCACCTCTCTGGTTCTGTTGCTGGGCCATTTCTGTTTTGGGAGACCACAAATTACACTTCTGAGTAAGTGCTCTGAATTCCCAGACACATTTGTCCTCCCCCTCAGAAGAGCCTACAATAAAATCATCTAGGTGCTCATCACTTCTTCGTTATGCTCTCAGAAACTCATCTTGGACACAGACCTGTGCTCAGATGCTACCTGGGGGCACAGATCTATCTTGTTGGCTGCAGACTCACCAGGCAGCCAGGTCTTGCTAATTTCTCATTCTCTTTTACTAATTCTTGCCAAATATCAGCCTGTCTTTTTCTTAACTTTGCTCATTTAATAAGTTACTGTGGATTTTTTTTTAAATAGCTTTCTACATACTTCTGTGAAGATTTTTTTTCCCCTGAGGGGGTGGTATCATTTGTAAATGGGGAATATTGTTCATGACGCTGTTATTTTGGTTGATTTTAATAAAAGTATTAATGTATCATGGTCTCTTCTTTCCCCAGTACCAGTAACAGCTACACACAATTTTGTGTGGCTTTCCATCTGATATACAGTTACGACAATACTCTTAAGAGGAGAATCAGGTAACCCAATAGGCCACTTTCATACTTCAAAGTCAAGGGCAGGGAAAGCTAGGCCTCCCAGTCCCATTTTTGTGGTTTCTCCAGCTGCTGAGGGCTGCCCCCCCATAGCCCCTTGATTCTTCTAAAATCTCTTGACTCCTCTAAAATCTAAAAGAAATTTAGCCAGGCAGTTTGTTGCTCCAAAATTGCTTCAGATACCCTAAAATTACACAAAAACAGTGTGCTTTCTTTATTTTAGTCCCTCCCACACACATTCCCTGAATAAGAACTGGAAGGAATATGATGCAAATACAGGTTCACTGGCAATGTGCTGTTCCACCCTGCCTCCCCTATGCAGTTGTTTTGCCTGCAAATACCTTCATTTTCCAACCTAGTATCCTACAAATGTTTTGGACTGCAACCTTTAGAATCCCGCAGCCAGTAGAGGTTAAAGTTCAAAACATCTGGGGAATCTCAGGGTGAGGAATACTGCTAAATTATTTTACAGTGAAAAGAAATGCTGATGCATAGCAAGAAATTCAGAAGCCTCTGATCCCTCTAGCAGGAAACAGAGGTTCTCCCTTAAAATGATCTTCAGCTGACAAGACTAATTCTTTGTTTCTTTTTGTGACCCAACTTCTCAGACTAAGATAACACTGCTCAAAAATATATTAGCTAGGGTTCACCAGGGTGAAAACTGGTGAGGGCTCCTTGTACCTTTAATGGTTGTGTAGAAGAGGGAATCAACAGGTGTTTCTTGTTATCTGTTGCATGACAAACAACAACTGCTGAAATCAAATGGCACAGGAGACCTCTCTGGTTTTCACTCTGGCAAACCTAACTGTGAGTGAGATGTAAGTTGCAAGTGGACAGCCTGGGAATGAGAAAATGCTGCTGAGTTAGTAGTCACTGAACAACCGAAAGACAGGAGTGATAACTGGGATGCTGAACTGTAACTTCTATCAATCCTCATCACTGTCTATGCTGGTGAAAGTGTTACGAGATGCAATTCAAAAGGATAGAGAGATTTGAAACTGCCTTCTCCCCTTTTCCACCCTGACAATCAATTTGCAAAGCCAACCTTCCTGTTGTTTTTTTTAAAATAATGATCTGCAATTGAAATGAAGCTGCAGGACATTACTGACTGGAAGGTACTTGGAAGGAATAAACTCTCAAGGGGAAAGCTGACCCTATTAAAGTTACTGAGTTGGGGGGTCAGAATAATATGGGGGGCAGGAGGGAGAAACCCTGCCTGGCAGAGAAGCTTTGCCAATGGACAGGCAAGAGAACTAAATTTTATTGAGTGACAGCAGAGAGAAAGACTGAAGGTAGAACTGCCAGGTGAAAAAAGTAACAGGGCTCTTTTACCTTTAGTTACTGGGTAAAAGAGGGAATTTCATACAAGTAACAGCTGCTGAAATTTCCTCTTTCTCACAACTATTAAAGGTACAGGAGTCCTGCTTCTTACTTCACTTGGTAATCCTACTTGGAAGCTGTGGGTTAACCCTGTCCCTCTAGCCATGTAATCAGACCTGCAATAGACTCAGAAAGGGGAAGAAGGGGCAAAGAAAGACCACCTTGATAATGTCATTCAGAATCAGAGACTCAAAAACCTAGTTTTTCTGGCAGCTTATTTTTGAGTGAGTTTGCAGTAGGCTGAAAAGTCATTTCATGAACTCTTGAAAAACTGCATATAGGACACACAGGGATGGAACCACTTTTGATGTTTCCGATGAGATTGTTTTGTTGGCATCCACTCTAAATCTTGCAAGTAAGAATTCTTGTGAATAAGCAATCTATCTCCTAACTTGGTTTTTCACTAAACAGATAACTAGAGTCAAACCAGTAGGCTCTGTTGTTACAATTTTTTGAGACCATGCCCAATCTTTAGGATACATATTATTAAAATGAAGTAATCAATAGTGTATTTAAGATGCAATTGATTTTCAATTGTTGTTCAGAAAAGTGGCATAAACCACAAATGAGCAAACGCAGCATGCATTGAACAAAAATTACCCTGGGTGCTGATAATGCTCACTGCACCAAGCCCAAGTGCCAAAGGCAGAAATCATATGCTCTGCAGTCTGCACATACTGCAGATATGATGTAAACCAGCTCCCTGCTAAGAAGTGGTACATTCCTCAGAGGCAGGGCAGTTAAACAAAACAAAGCAAGGACAGCTACAGTCAATCGAAGCAGTCTGGACGAGCAGCATAAGAAGCAGAGCTTAATCAATATCCTCTAAGCTATACAATCAGGTCACATCCTTATATGTGTATTGAAATGCATTCTTCTCACTGATTCAGATCAAAGCAATCGGTGTTCCTTTCTTCCTGCTGTTAAAATTCTCTTCACAGAATCATACTTCAGAAATAAAATGTTAACTAATAATATCATTTTGTGGCCACAGGCCAGAATGACACAAAACCCAACATTTTCAATTACTGTTGCTTTCATTTTGCAAGAACAAAACCTAAGAACTATAAAAGTGAAGTAGCAGGCCCACCTGACTGCATGTATGTCGGCTATCGACTTACAGGGACCCCACGAATTTTATAGGGTTTCCCTAAGATAAGGAATATTCAGAGGTGGTTTTGCCAGTTCCTTCCTCTGAAATGCAGTCTACAGCACCTGGTATTCATTTGCAGTCTCCCATCCAAGAACTAGCCAGACCTGACCTGGCTTAGGTTGCAAGATCAGACAGGATCTGGTGCCTATAGAATATTTAGACAAATATTCCAGGAAACTTGCTAAGTCTCCTGATAGCAATTATATTCTTTTGGAGAATTATTGACTTTCACACATGCTTAGCAGGTCACCTACGTGCTTTCTTGTCAGTTTTTTGACAAGCCCATCTGTGTACCATTTTCATTTAAGTAAGTATTTTTTTCATCACAAATGCAACCCACAATTCAGTTTTCTCACAGTGTTTCAAAAACTATCCTTAACTCTGCTTTGGAAAAAAAATCCTCAGTAGACAGCTCTTGAGATGTATCAAGGCACCTTTAGTCAAATTCTGTTCATGTTTATATTGTAACACTCATAGTAAAATCCATCAGCATAGCACCCGTTCTGTCTCAGATCAACCAGTCTTTCTATTTCTTTATACACTTTCATTTTAGCAAGTAGTTAGGCAAAAGATACTAATCTGAACAAAGGAATTCCTCTAAGTTATTTTCTAGTTCTGTCTGCATTACTGCTTTTGGGTTTCCTAGTAATGACGCATCTGTGCATACAAATGTCAACCAATACATGTATACTCTGAAAGGAGCTCCAATAATTGTGGTATGTGTAGGACTAAAGCCCTAAGCGCTACTATAAATGGAATGAATATCTAGGGGTGATTTTTTTTAAAAAAAAATTGTTACCCAAAGCAATCACAAGCATCAGGCACAATTCACTTTTAAATTACTTGAACATGTTTGTTATACTTATTTCTATATTAGGGATCAGAAATCTGTAATTGTTGAAATGTTGTTGGGATTGCAAATCCCATGAGCTCTAACTAGCAGTTGTGAGGTCTAGCAACATCACTTTTCAAAGCAGTCACCCTCATTCAGTGAAGGTGATACACACACTGGAACACATTACGAAGGTGAACTGGTTTTCTGGACTGATCCTGTGTAATGTATCTAAACATATGAGGCAGTGGGAAACAAACAGAATTCTGTAAAATATACACACAGGGCCTGGCTCACAGAAAATGGAAAAATATGGTTTTAGTGTTACATACAGCAAGACTCAACCAGCCAGCCATCATTTCCTCCTCTAGCATGGCCACATGGGAGAACAGAAGCATTCATTTTTATTTTCAACTGAATATAATTACTGAGCAAGTACTAGTCTTGTTTTCGATTTAGGGCAGATATGGAAAATCTGTGTTAATCTACATGTTGATCTACAAGTCTCATCCCTGACAACTGGGTATGTTGGAAGGAACTTAGAGAAGTTAAAAATCCATAATGTGTGAAAGAACTCAGTCCTACTAATGATTCCCAACTCTGATTCTCCAGGAGTTTTGAACTTCAACTTCCTCAGATCCCTGACCACTGGCTAAGCTGGATGGGACTTCCAGAAATTGAAGTCAAAACACATGGAGGACCAAAATTCGAGAAATGCGTTTTAGGGAACAAGCCAATTTCAATGTAAACTGTGGTTTATATTCTGATCTTGATTCTTAAACTACAGTTGAACCCAATCTCATTTCTTAGCTCAGTCTACTCTGATTTGTTGAAGGGAAAAGGAAAAGTTTATTTTCAACTCCTCACAGGAGATGATGGGTGGGAATTTAAGACTCATTGATAGTAATATCTCCAAAGTATTATCTCACTTTATATCTGATAACTTCAGTCACCATCTCTGAGTAACTCCTTCTCCATCCATGAACAGCTCAATAGTGTTGTCAAACCAACAGCTTCAAGGAGCTGGCACCAATCACTACACTACATATTCAACTAACAACAAGATGTCAAATGTAAAATGTCCCTTCAGTTGAAATGTGGGGAAAATACAAGCTGGTTTGTTCTCAGCCATCTAAAATTAACACACCAAATTCAGAATGGGATAAACAAATTAAGAGACTTACAGAAATCTGAGATAGTAGCATGGGAAATCACTACTGGAAAATGTGGCTTGTATCGCTACGTGTGAAAGGGATCTAGGAGTCTTGGTAGACTACAAGCTGAACATGAGTCAGCAGTGTGATGTAGCAACGAAGAAAGCCAATGTGATTCTTGGTTGCATCAATAGGAGTATGGTGTCTAGATCAAGGGAGGTAATGGTACCACTCTATTCTGCTTTGGTTAGACCTCATCTGGAATACTGTGTCCAGTTCTGGGCACCTCAATTCAAGAAGGATATTGACAAGCTGAAGCTGGCCCAGAGGAGGGCGACCAGGATGGTGATAGGTCTGGAAGCCATGCCCTATGAGGAGCAGCTTAGGGAGCTGGGTATGTTTACTCTGCAGAAGAGAAAGTTAAGAGGGCCATGATAGCCATGTTTAAATATTTGAAGGGATATGTCGAGGAGGGAGCAGGCTTGTTTTCTGCTGCTCCAGAGACAAGGGCAAGGAGCAATGGATTTAAGCTGCAGGAAAGGAGATTCCACCTGAACCTCAGGAAGAACTTCCTGACAGTCAGAGCTGTCCTTGGAGTGTGGTGGAGTCTCCTTTGGAGATTTTTTTTTTTAACAGAGGCTGGATGGCCATCTGTTGCGAGTGCTTTGATGTGTGTTCCTGCACAGCAGGGATCTGAACTGGATGGGCCCTGTGGTATCTTCCAACTCTATGATTCTATGATTCTGTGTTATGTTCAGATAATACTGCATTGCAGAGTCAGAAATAATTTGTTAATATACCAATTTTATTATAGCTTGAAGCAGAAGGAACCAGAGGTCTGGTTTTGAATTTTTGGTTTTTGGGGTACGTATTTTTAGGCTTGCTCCTCTCACCTGGGAAAACATTCCTAGCATGAGGGCAGCCATGAGGGGTCTCCATGTGCTGGGAAGGTGTAAAAACATCTTTGAGCCTTCCTGCTGCACAGAAGGAACATTTCACCCACCTCTGAATTAACCTTATTATCGGGGAAACATGACAGAAAGAAGCCACCATCCTCAAAGTCAAAGTGTTCAGTATGAAAAAAAAAAGCCAAAAGACACTTCCATCATGATTATAAAGAAAACTAAAACACAAGCACATTGGTCTTCCCAAGCACACACATACACAAAAATATGTCCTTCAAAGAAGTCACAGCAACATAATTATTCAGATTCCACCATGTCTGTTGTATGTCTTTGTAGGAAAAACAATAGCAATATTATGAAAATCAATGCAAACATGAACATCTTACTGCAAAATTTTCCAGGTCTCAGCAGCAAATCAAAGGAAGCCCTATGAGAATGTTTTGTGGATTGGGAGCATAAAACATGTAGCCATAGTGCTTGTGACCTAAACTCGGCAGATTTGTGTATACTTAAGAGCATGTCTGTGAAGCTGACCTTTCTTCTCTCACTCATGAACAAAACATCTTATTGGAGCATTATTATACTTTTGAAATTTAGGAAGGCTTAACTAGCAGTTTGTGACACTGCCTTCTGAGGACAGAGTAGGAAACGAATGCGTTAAAAAGCCCCCAGATACACTATTGTACATCCTGAATTCCCCAGTTCACTGGATTACAGTCATTGTGAGTAGCTGCTGCTTTAGAATTTGACTCTTATTGTTCTCTCCAGGGACAAAGCCATGTCTGCAAGAATTTGGCCTTTCTGTCAAAAAAGTGAAAAACCACAAGATGAGAAGCACAGCAGCAATGGGTGAGATGACCTAATTATGCAGAAAGCTGGTTACAGACTAAATCCACTGGATAGGCTGGCATCATGAAGAAAGAAAGTGCTATGTTGAAGTCTAAAACTACGGAGCAAAAAGAATCACTTTTGTATACATTAATACTGTAAGGATTTTTAATTTAAGGACGGATTTACCTTTACTATACACACTATGGGGGGGGGGAATGATAGGAAGGAATTGATTCTTCCCCTCATTTCTCTAAAATGATAAAATATTTCAACAACAAAATGATAAAAGGAAACTATGGATATAAGGAACTGTCTTATACTGTCAGATGATTTGTTTTACTCAGCCTAGGAATGGAAACTATGTAGTTCACAGGACATGAGGTTCACCAGGGTGTCCTGTGTATACCTCATTAATAAAACAGTTGTAAAAATGGGCATACATGGCCCCTGGAAGTTTCCATAGGAGCAACTGCCTATTTAATGGTTATTTTGAGCCCCCTAAGCCTGTTTCTGGCTCAAAGGAGTCTGTAATCAAAGGGGGCAGGTAGCAGGTTTGAGGGGTGGGTAGTAGATGACACTGCCTGACCTTTGGCAGCTGCCCATCCATTATCTAACCCAATATATTTATTTATTTAATTATTTTATTTTATTTATATCCTCCCTTCCTCCAGGTTTGTGACTCAAGGCAGCTCATTACAAGAGAGAGTTTAAAATCTCATGATTAAAAGGACAAAAACAAAACAAAACCTATCATATTAAAACACCTTTACTTTCAAAAGTTACATGGTCATTTTAAAAGATTACGATATAGATAAAAATACAAGGATACTCCTGCAAACCTAATTCATCAAATGGTTGTATAAATAAAAGGATCTGTTTCCTGTTACTCTGTGGACAGTGATGAGGTAAGATTATCAACTGAAGTCCTCTTACAGGCAATATAATGACCTGTGGCCAAAGTTAAAACTCTTCTAAAGGGGAGCTGCATGGCACCAATAAAGGTCTGGTGTTAATTCTCTGCAAACAAGACTTGCAACCCGTGCTCAGGTTCAGAAATATCAAACTCCCTCTTCCTTCATTTTGCACTATGTTTATGCTGACCAATCATGGTTAACCTGACTAGGTGCCCTACTTAAAGGATGCTGTGTAAACCCACTACAAACCATGTTAAGTGCAGAATGTGATTTGCATGAAGTATTTTTGGCACTGGCACAGATGTAACACAAAACACTAGTTAATGCCAAGAAGCTAGGACTTGCACTGGAAAGGAAGCTCATCTATCAAGGCTGCTTCACAATTTATAGGCCAAGAGTGTGGTACATAGTGCCCTTCAGATCTGCAACTTTGATAAGCCCTAACCAGCCCTATTAAATGGTGAGGGAAGATGGTAGTCCAACAACATTGCTGTGCTTTTACTAGGACTGGTTTCTAAGTCACCAGTATTATACTGCACTGTACCACAGAGAACAACTGAAAATGAGACTTATACTGCATACTCGTCTTTACTTTCAATAAATAGCTTTGCAATATTTAATTCCTTTGGTATCTATTTTGTTTCTGCTATCAATTATATACGCCCTTCTTATCTACATGGTCATATATTATGGTACCATTACAACTATAGTGTGCAGGAATATCCACTTTTTAAAAAAAGATTAATCTTGCCATTTATGCTCCTCTTTTTCATATATCCTCATATTAACCAACAAAGGTAATCCATACAGGTATTAAGGTTATCAATTCAAATATTTATACTGCCACTATATACATATTATAGAACTTGGCCAACCTTCACCCAAAGCTGTTTCCCGCCCACCACCGGGCCCAGTGTATTTCATTACTATTTCTATACAAATTCATTATAATCTATCTACTGCAAATAAGAAAATTATACAGATTTCTTTTCCTCATGAAGGCTCTGTCAATTGATAAATTTTGGGCAGAAGTCTTTTAAACTAAAAGGCTATTATCAACATTAGAAGAAACAGAAGGTATATGTTATGCAGCTAGAGAGTGAATTTTCTATGTATATTATGAATTAATCATTACACTGCAACAGATGTAACACTCTCTTCCAATGAATCATACGAAGCAGCTTCTGAAAGTAGGTAAAAATAGAACTACCAAGAAAATGACAGTCATTCCTCAAAGTCCATGGTTTACATGTGACAACAAACCAAGGCTTCACTTTCATATACTCTCCTCCTCTCTGTGGAAATTCTCTACCTTGTATTTTGGCAAAAACAAACTACTGTCAACTGGAGCTGGTTACAGGGATCACACAACATCCCGGCTGGAACAGCTCCACTGGCTGCCGGTCTCTTTCTGGGCAAAATTCAAAGTGCTGGTGATGATCTTTGAAGCCCTACATGCCCAGGTCCAGGTAATTTGAAGGACCGTATCCTCCGCTATAAACCAGTCCGGGCTTTGAAATCTGCTGGAGAGGTCCTTCTCTCTGTCCCACCACCTTCACAGGTGTATTTAGTATGGACACAGGAGAGGGCCTTCTCAGTGGTTGCTCCCAGGCTCTAGAACTCCCTTCCCAAAGAGGTCACACTGGCACCCTCCCTGTTTACTTTGTGGAGACAATTGAAGACATTCTTATTTCGACAGGCATTTAATACGTAATTAGTATGAAGAAAGGTGTTGGTTATTTTAATTGCCATTTGTATGCTGTTTTTAATAATGTATTTTAATATTGTTTTAATTACTATTGCTTGTTTAACGTGTGTTTTACCTTTTGTATGCTATGGTTTTAACTATGTTCTCTTTTAAGTTATTGTAAGCCGCTTTGAGTCCTTTCGAGGAGAAAAGTGGGGTATAAATAAAGATAATGATAATGATAATGATAGTAATAATAATGATGAAGAAGAAGAAGAAGAAGAAGAAGAAGAAGAAGAAGAAGAAGAAGAAGAAGAAGATGATGATGATGATGATGATTATTTCAGCTAGAGCTTGCCCAGGAAAGCAGAATCAAATCAGGCTTCAATGAGTCAGTATTGGTTATCGTATCTCAATCTGAACCTCAAGAAGAACTTCCTGACAGTCAGGGCTGTCCGGCAGTGGACTATGCTGCCTCGGAGTGGGGTGGAGTCTCCTTCTTTGGAGGTTTTTAAGCAGAGGCTGGATGGCCATCTGTTGGGAGTGCTTTGATATGTGTTCCTGCATAGCAGGGGGTTGGACTGGATGGCCCCTATGGTCTCTTTCAAGCCATGATAAAAACAAGTTTTTGGTTGCCCACAGATTCCTTTCATCCCTCCTTTTGCATGAGCTATGATTAGAGGCATCTTGGTTTAATTTAATATAGTTTCTTGTTTTTTCCAACTGTTGTAATCAGGTGTAAAAGTAGCCAGGATAATAAGCCATGTTTTGAAGATGCTTCATATCATGGGCTGTTCTGGTTTAATTATTGCTTGCATCTACGAATGAAGAGAAGTGGTTGTGTGCTTAGGTATAGGCTGTCTCAGGTCTCAATAAGCTGGCATGGAATCACACTATACTTTGGCAGTTGTATTGGCTCCCTTTGAATGTCTTGGGCTACTACAAAGTATTGATACTGATGCATAAACCATTTGATGACAAACTAGATAAAAAGAAACCAATTAAAACATTATGGTTTTGAGGAAATACATTAATGAAGAAAACAAATTTTAAAAGCAGGATAGTGAGCACATCTTAAATTGATATTAATAGTACTTCCTTCCAAGTAAACCGTGAAGTTTAATGCCTTAGAATTAAACTCGTAATGTATTAGACAGACAAAATATTTACAATTTATAAGCTGTTAAAAATCAAGGCCTAAATCCTGTTGTTAGACTTGACTAGAGTAGACCTATTGAATCAATGAGACTTCTTTATGTGTTGGCTCACTATTCAATAATTTAATGCATGATACTAGCCAACAAGATGTCAGCCCAATTCAATATTGTTTTCATTAAGATAGGAAACAGTGTTATAACAGTGTTATAAACCAGAAAATGCAGTGAAATGCTCTTTCCAATGCAAGTAAACGCAACATGGCAAAAATGATGCATACTTCTTGCAATATCCATAACCCTGTCTATAAAGCAAAACTCACACAGGAACATGAGGCTATTATAAGAGATGAGACTGCACATATCTCTTCCAATGGAGAATCACACAAGCACAAATATTTTTTTGGGTTACCTTTACTGAAGAAGCAGCATAGAGCATATCCTCAAGTGTGAAATGGCAACATCGGTTCAAGTACTCCTGACAAAATTCCTGTATTAGTTGCAGATTATACAAGCTGTCAGCCAATGACATGGTTTCCTTTAAACAGATATCTATAAAATAATGAAAAAGCATATGTAGGTATTGGATGAATCTGACCCAACACCCCCTATGTATTTTATATTTATTTTCAAGCAGTCAGCCTTGACAGGAAAGACAATATTGAACTCAAATGCTGACCCACAGGTTCAGTATAAAAGAAATCTCCTGTTTTTAGGAATTCAGAAGTAAGCAAATACTACAATTCACTTCAATGCACAATACAGATCATTTTGTTTTTGCACAAGCCCATTCTGGATTGTACAGGTTTTATTAGCCCAATCATTATACCCTCACCCAAATATATCAAAATACAATGTGCCTGCTGTATATGCAGGGTGCCATACCAGCAAAACACCACCACCCCATGGAAAAAAAGGTATGAAGCACTGCATCCCATTATAGTCAATGGATACAGTGTGCACATGGCAATACAGGCATGCATCTGCCATGTCCATTGACTATAATGGGATACAATGCTTCTAATGATCTCACATTCATGCATGCAGAAGTTGTGTGAGAGGAAGGTCCACTCTAGATCTTTTAATCTGACAAACTGTTACACAGTACAAAAAACTTGCAGAAAAGTTACCCAATACATACTCCCACCAGCATTTCTCAATCCTCATTCTTAATAGTTGTCTACACACTACAATTATTCACACGTAATAAGAAGCCAAAAATGCTGGCTTCACGATGAGGACATGCACGAGTTATGTACTTCTACATGGAGCTCTTTCACTCTTCTCTTCCTACAAACAGGCTAACTAAACAGAAAGGCAATATCTTCACGACACATCCAAAGCTCAGGATTATGATTAAGTGCTCACAAACAAACAAAAATTATAAACCAAGATGAAATTCTGTCCTTGTTTTGTAGCAGATGGGTGTTCACTTAACTGTAATCCAGGGTTTGGAGGTTAAATGAAGGGATCACCTCACTGGTTTGTTAACTGGCTCATGTGATAGAAAAAGTGGATGGATAACACTGATCAACAAGCAGCTAATTCAACACTGTCATGTTACTAAGCCATATTTTTTGGTTTACCGTTACACACAAATATAGTCACACTGGATATGTTTGGCTATCATGACAAATCATCCAGATGAGAACGACCTGCAATTAGACTCAACCTTATGCATTCTACTACACCATTTCTTCTCCTCTGTCTCAGCATTGTTTAAGAAAACTGAAAATTAAATGTTAATCTCAAATCTTTGGAAAAGTTATGTTTTTGGACTACAAAAACATAACTTTTTTTTGGAGAGTCCTCCAAACACCAAGGGCTTTGATTATTCTCTAATAAGAAATACTATTAATCATTAAGCAGAAAGAATGTTCTCACCCTCCAACCGGACTGTATCTGGGCAGTAAAAATGGATCAGGGCAGCTAAAGCACAGCCATCTGTACCGTCCTTCAACAGATTTTCCACCAATGGAATACAGGGCAGCTGCTTAAGCAGAGCTTGTTCCTTCCTATATCGAGCCTGTCATGTAAAAAGAGGAGAAGGGAGTGAAAACAGACATTCAAAAACATATGTAAGAACAGATTTGGATTGCCAATTTTTTTTTTTAATCCCATAGCATGAGAGAGCGAGGGATTGCTTCCAAACCAGACATAGTTCTTTTTTTTATTTTTATATAGATTTAGACACAGAAGCAAAACACAGCTTCACATTAAAGGAAAACCCGCTGCCAACTCTTCTTGGAGCTATGCCAGTTTTTAATCAGCCACACACAGACTATATTTTAATTCCAATCAGTTGCACACACACTCTTATTTTAATGCACCAATATGGAACCAACAATAACACAGCACTCAAGAGCATAAAGAACACCACCAAACTTCCAAGGTAGTAAGCAATGGGAAAAACAGAAGGAAAAACTTCCCAATGGCTGTGATCCAACCCTTACCACGTAAATGAAGGAAAAGTGATAGCCAACCCCTACCAGCATCTGAGATAATGAACTACTGGATGTCTTTGCATGCATAATGTGAGTTCAGGAAACTCATTTGTTCATTCAGTACTGCCGTATATAAAATACAATTTATGACAGTAAATTGAGACAGATGTATCCAATGCTGGCAGAATAGTAGATTCTTGTTAAAAGGTGTGACATTTCCCCTTCCTCATTCAGTCCACTTTGCATCCTCAAAACCAGCTCTAGAGAACTGGGAAACTCTCTGGAGCTTGATTTTCAGACAGCAGAGTGGGCTGCTGAGGGGAGGGGAAGAAAGTACTGTGGCGATTGCTACCAGATTGGTGGGCTTTACCCAACATTTCCTTTTATTTTTGGAAACACAATGGTTAATTCAAAATGAAAGCAAACTGGAAGAGTTTTCAGTCTTTTTCTTGGGCCCATACTGGAAGAAAAGGAGGAGAAGTACTTGCCTCCAGGGCTGCTATTTTTTTTTCATGTCCAAACTGGAACAGTTGGCTACAGAATCTGTAACATACTTCTATTAAATATACCATTAAGAGCATTCTAGCTAGAGAGCGGAGAAATTGCAAAACATGTAAGTGCCTCATGAATGGTGTCATATGACAAATTCTGTATTCTGAAGAGATCAACGATGCCTTTTAGTTTGTCTATGATCAGACCACTCATTTGTTTGGCTACAGAAAAAACACTTGCTTTTTTAAAATCCCCAATACATATTGGGGGATTAATCTTTTTAAAAACAATATCTCAGCAAGTAAAAACTAGGAGCTGAAGGAGCCAGAAACAACCCCAAAGTAAATTTCTGATTTGCTACCCTGTCCACCAATATCAGGCACGATTTTGCTTTATATAATGAGGAAGAAAATGCTTTAACCACTGGAAAAAACAAGAAGGCTCCTGTCAAGTAATCTTCTTTTTATCTTCCCTCCCTCACCTTTTCCCCAAATAACTTTAATTAAATGCAAGGATCTTTGGTTTTACTAGTTTTCCATCCTCTGGAATTTCTCACTGAAACTCAGACTGAATAGGTGGTAAGCTACCACTTGTGTTCTTATTAAGCCCTCTGGATTTTAGGAAAATGCATCTAATGATTCATATTTCCAGTTTAAGGTAAGGCAAGCAGGCAGCATGCACATTGTTTTAAAGGAAATTCATACTCCTGTAATCATACTTTCTCACCTCCCTTGTTTGAAGCAACAATGTTGAGCTTTGGGCAACTAAAAGTGGGGATTAGGGATTCTGAATGAGGAGTCAGCCAGACTAGTTGAAGTTTCCTATCCTTGCTTTATAGCAACTCACGAAATATGTACTGCTCTGTTAATAAATCAGTCACTAGCTAACAGTATCTGCCATTATGTACAACACCAGTTGCATTTTTTCACCTCAAATATATAACTAGCATATACTTTTTTTTAATAAAAGATTAACAAAACTATTTATTTGGAGTACATAAACAAGTTGTCTGCCACATACAGTATAAGCATATATTTAAGCAAGACATCGCATACAGTCACTTGCAGCCCAAAGCTTTATGCATATTATGTATTATTGATACTATTAGAAATGTATTCCAAGTCATTCACAGAAAAATGGAAAGGGAAAAAATTATCCAATATGCAGATGTAAACATGTATTTACGTGCAAAATGAAATGGCTTGTTTCAGGCTTCTTCTCCAAAGACCAAAAGAAAAGGTCTGAAAGTGAACTACAAAAAGGAGCTTTTACAGGTCAATATTTTTTTGAAGGATGCTTGAGTTATTCCTGTCTTTATTAAACAGGAATTTGCCCATGCGCTATTGTTACAGACATATTATGCATTGGTTAACTCCTCCTAAAAATTAATTGTACATTGCACATATTACATGCACATTTATATTGCACATATTATGTGTGCACACTTATGGATGCATATATTTTAACCAAATAACATGTCAGCTGAATTAGAACTTAATCATACTGCAAAGTACACTGCTCCCAGATTATCATAAGCCACCTCTGGACAGGATTCTATTGAAAATTACTGAATGAGGAAAAGAGAAACAAGTGAAATGAATCACTGAACAAGCATGAAATGGGCTGAGCTTTACCAGATGCTTAATATACTGAAGTAAAGCAGCTGAGAAAACTTACAGGAACCAGTTTCCAAAACCATTTGGAAGGAGACTTCAGAGGAAGCAGCAGGAGGAAAAAGAGCAAAAAGCAAAGGAACAGTGAACATTTTGACCAGAGTTTACAATTATATTCCTTCATGGTACTCTCAGTTCTACACAAAAGTAATTATATTTAATTGCACTGTATGAATACTTCCACCATGTTCATTCATCACAAAGAAGTTGTTAATAAGAGGATGTTATATTTTGTACTTTTCAGCATATTTCAACAGAAATAATTATCACTCACAGAGGAAGATTTAAATAAATCATTGCCTTTTATTACTAGAATAGTAGCACTGTAATTTCTAATCTATTTTCTAACTTAGCAATTAATTCAATATTAGAATTAAAAAGAAAGAAACAGAAATGTAGGAACCAAAAGACTGCATGCAGTTATGCACACCTTTTACAGCTGTTCCTGATCGCAACAAAACTGTACAGTTGTCCTTCCACATTTGCAAATTTGATTGTTTATGGATTATTTGCTGCTGCCTCTGCTTCACTCACACATGCAGGCAGGGGAGAAGGAGTAGGGAAGGGGTATGTGTGCACTCTCTCATCCTCAGGTGGGTGGTGGGAGAACAGGGGATGGGATGAGGGAGTGGGAGGAAGTCAAGTGCATGTCCATTCCCTTGCACTTGGGCTGTTGGGTGGTGGACAAATGGATGTGACAAGGAAGCGGGAGGAGGGAAGGCACATGTGTGCTTTTCCTTGTGCTTGGCTGGGTGGACGGGGGCATAGGATGGAGAGAGCAGGAAGAGGGAAAGTGTGCACATGCATTCCTTTCTGCTCAGGCAGGTGGGCAGGGGACAAGGGGATGTGACCGGGGAACAGGAGGAAGGAAGGCATGTGTGTGTGTGCTTCCTCAAAATGGGTGGGTGGGCAGATGACAAGGAGGTGGGACAGAGGGGAGCAGGAGGAGGGAAGGCACATGCATGTGTGTTCCTTGCTCACTTGAGATGATGGGGAGAGCAGGAAAGATATTCACATTTTTTCACTTTCACAAGGATTTTGCACCCCAACATTTGTGACAGTGGAGAGTCAACTGTAATATAAAATCTAATGGCAGAAAGGCACTTTTATTAACATATTGATCATAATCTTTTAATTAAGATACTGAAATCAGTAGTTTGCAATGACAAAATAAAATCCTAAACCACATTTTGGGCAACAACGTGAAACACAGAGAAGAACATTTGAAGTAACCCTGAGGGGAGGAACGTGTTATACTCCAGAAGCTACTTAGCTACAATTCCTATCACTCCTGAGCACTGGATATTGTGGCTGGGCTTGATGTGAGCTGGAGTTCAATATCATCACGAAGGCCACACATCCTCTTACTCTGTACTAAACTTTCAAAATAAGAACTGGCCGAAGTTGTGCAATACCACTCACTGTCATTAGCCCAGTGCTGTCCAAATGTAAGATTTCAACATGTTTGAGACCTTTTGCTCTCAATGTATGTCCAGGCTATGACAAACATCATATATTAGGTAGCGGTCATGTAATCGGAATTAAGGTTCACAAGCACATCTTGAGGGCACCAGACTGAGATAGGTTGCAGCACAGTACACAGAACATTCCATATGTGGTACCTTTGAAGAGTGCCTTGACTGTGCATCTGGTCTAGATAGCATGATGTAGCCAAGCTTCTAACTGGTGCCCATTCCAGGCTAATACTACACGAGCAGTGCTAGTTGGTTCAGGAACAGGCAAGGTTTGGAGTATCTGAGGGCCAGCCTTGGCATCCCCTGGAGGCTGCAACGACTCCTTGATCCCATTGTTTCAAAAATGGAGAAGACAAAACTGAAAGTGGCCAAAAGCCCTCTTCCAGTTTTCTAATTAAAAAAAAAAAGGTGGAGCGGGGGATTGCATCTTCTCCAGAAATGTAATTATTACTTCAGGACCAACAATCCTACCCTCCTTCCCCCTGACACTTCTATTTTCCTGATTTTTTTTTAAGAGACAGGTTGTCAGGAGAGCCACAAAAACACTCATGACGTTACATGATTCCCACACCTGAGTTACTTTTCCAGCTTTTCTATAGTGCTGGTTTTGACTTTTAAAGCTCTGCAAAGTTGGACCTAGTTTGTTTCAAGAGGCACCTTCTTTGTTTTATTCCATGTTCCCCCATGCCTGAGACACAGCTGAGAGCAGTGCTACTCAAAGTTCCTGAACCATTGGCTACCAGTTCCTCACAGAGTTTCCAGGAAGGGAAGAGACAATTGTATTCAATGGGTACAACTTAGTGCTTGTCCTTGGCAGCCCGGAAAACAATAACTGCTGGTTCCCACATCAGACACCTGAAAAGTACTGGCTCAGAGTGCCCTTCTTAAATGGAGTGCATAAAATTAAGCATCTCCTGACAGTGTCTTTAGGACAGCTCTTCTGTCTTGAAGACAGCTCTCTGTCAAATTTGAGTACATTTTTAATAACTTCTGGTTAATTTTTAATGTTATATGACTAATATTTTAATCTATTTCTAATTACAGCAAAACCAATAACATTTATTTCTTACCTGCCTCTCCCGATGGATCGTTACATAAATCAGTATTTTTTTTTAAAAAAAATTACTTTATTGTATCTGTAAGTTGTAAGTTAGTCAGCATGTTGTTAGAAATTTAAAAAAAACCAACAACTTAAAATACACTTCATTGTTAAGATAATTGAATATGTTTAGGAAGGACAGCTGCAAAGGGACCAGACTGACATCAATTAAATTATAAACCAGGTTTCCTCAAGAATTAATTTGACACTACCTCTGCTTTGCCTGTTTTAAGCTCCTTTGATATAACTCCACTGTGAAAAGGATTTTAAAAAGATAGAACTAGTTAAGCTTTGTTAATACTACACTGCTCTAACAAAGCTTCCTGAAAGACATTAAACTGCATACAGATTATTATAACTTTTCATATAAACCAGAACTTTATTATGTCAAACTATCAGTTCAGGAGATTAACTGCAGCAACCCGTCCAACCCTTGCATAAACAGGCTGTGGGGTCACAGTAGTGGGAATTAATGTCTCAATATTAGGAGAAAAATCACCTTCTCTTTCTTAACAATGTCCCCATGGAAAACTAGTTGCTGACCTGGGCACAGATCCAACTGCTTCCTTTGCTTTCCAGCCTATCTACACAGCCATTTGGAGTTAGTCAGTATTGAAAGTGTAATAAGCCAGTGGCATCACTTTATTGTCAGTGCCTCTCTTTCGGAGTTTAACAGGGTTCAGAATCTTGGACATTTCCTTAAAAGTTCAGACTAAAGCCTGGAGCATATTCACCACCTCACTGATATGAGACTCAGTTCAAGAAGTAATGATTTCAGTGCAAAACCCCTAACAGTTGGGTCCAGTACCAAAGGAGAGATGAATGCAGCTAGATCACCACAGCTGCAACAGGGTGTGGGGTTTTCTTAGCAGTTGTAGGAGAATTGCTTTAAAATCTGAACATTTCTATCTCTCAATGTCACCGTTCTCACATCAGATGCATCTATAAGTATCATTTGGAAAGCAATGGGCAGCCACCTCTGTTGATAGGCTCTGAGTACAGAAGGAAACTTTCAAAATCTATATAAAGCACTTCAGAGGCATTATCTTGTGACCCTTACTACAATAGAGAAAATCTGATAAATATTTTTACCTCCACAAAGCAGCACAAAGTCCTGGGGAATGTGGGTTGCTACCTGCTATGTTCCTGGCAGAAGAAAGGTCAGAACAATATAATTCTTGTTTTGTTATTTTGTTCTTGACCTCCATGCTATCGCAGATTAACTACATAAATGCAGCCCACATGAATATTTAGATTATATGGCAAAAAGCATTAAAAGGATCAGGAGATGATTTTTTATGTGAAAAGATGGTGAGTTAAATTCTGTTCTGAGCAAATAAAATAAAATATAAAAAAATGAAAAAAAATTCCTGTGCTCAGAATATGTTCAGGTGCACCATGGCATCTGAAAATTTATCCTAGTTCTTTCTGAGATTTTAAACTTCAAATGTGGATTGTGAATTTCAAGCCAGGAGTCCATGCTACAGCAAGAAGTTGGACTCTGAAAAGCAGCAGGGGAGGAGAGGCCGGGGAGAGAAATACACAGCAGTGGAAATAACAAGGCCTTGATTTAGCGGATTTCCAGCTGCTATTGGAAGCAAGATGGTGACTGATGGTTAGACATAGCCAGAAAAAAGTGTCACAGATGTTATAGCTGTAAACATAAGAAGTGTGTATGAGGAAATTGAGGCTAACACTAGATCACCTTGCTGGTTATGGAATTAAAACTATGTTCCCACTTATACTCTTTCTGGTAGATAGATCTGATTTGATCTCCATTTTATATCTACAATTGCAACGTTATTTTTTTCACACTTATATATTGTAATAGTTCCTCTTCTGTTACATTTTATTTGTTATGACAGCTAGAGCTGGGAATAGCAGTCTCGTGTTGTTATGATGAAGAAAGAAGCATGGAGAAGTCTTTATACAAAAATGTTACCGCTAATTATTTCTGCCCCAGGGAGTAAAAGTAGTATCATCAAATAGGATGATGACGTCTATCACCTCCTCAAACATCAGTTTCTTCAGTAAGATGAAACTGTTACTGGACTGTAACTCCAAAGCCGTTTCTACAGATCTTCGCATATCAAATCTCCCTGGAGAACTCCTTTCTCTGGGTCAAAAATTGGTGAACTGCTTCTCCTGGAAGCCTTCAGAAGTGGCAATCCAGGTTTTAAAATGGTTGCAGTAGCCCCTGCATTTTAACATTTTGTAAAAATCCTGTTTTTCTAAACCAGAATTGGATTTTTGGCAACTTCTAGTCCTGTTTTGGGGCATTTTTGGCAGCCTGTGCCTCCAACTCCAGAAGATTCTGGGGGAAAAATGTCCCTGGGATCGGTTGTGATTGCTCACCCTGGTAAGTGACCACACCAGTTGAAAATAGTGAATGAACTTTTAAGAGTAAGGACAAAAATTGCAGCTGGTTAAATGCCTTTATTTGAAGCAATAAAACATTACAAAAAGGATACACAGGTGAAGGCACTTGTAAAGAAATCTGAGCACTATACCAGCAGATGCAACAATTATGGAGCATGTAAATTGTTGGTGCTTAACAACTTCAAATCTTATTGGATGCTAATAGTAATACTCTAAATCTGGCTGCAAATGTAGTGGGTGAATGTGGAAATACTGTACAATTTCTAAAACCACTGACAATCGCAATGGACTCTTGTAAACAGAGACAGTAGGAGAAGTTCTGTGTTCCTCCGGAGAAGCTCAGCCATTTGCTTGGAAGTTGTTATTATCAAGCATTTTCACAAGGAGAGGAGATGATAAGACAGAGGTAGCCTTTGCCCACTGCATCTTGGAAAACTCAAAAGCCAAAGACAGGAACCACTATGGGACTCCTGTCAGGGAGAATGCCATTTAAATTATAAGATATGAGGAGGACTGATATTTTTGTTGCTGTTGTTTGCCTTAATGTCATTTCTGACTTATGGTGACTCTAAGGAGAACCTATCACTTGGTTTACAGTAGGTGTAAAAATGGTCATTCACATTTCCTTTGCAAAATTAGTTAGCAACTGTGAGGGAATGTCAATGTCACTGACACAGACTAACAGGTTATTCATAATTGAAATAGGACTAACACAGTTTTACAGTTGACTATCTGCCTTCAAATTATCACAGAAAGCAGACATTCTTTCCACACTGAGCAGAGATGTGAAATAAAATTACAACTCCAAATGAAGGTTAAAGAAATAAAGAACAGAGGGTGTATTTCTTTATAAAGGAGGGGGATCTATGTACTCATGTGACTTAGCCCACTAGTATTCCTTAATCTGACCCAGTTTTGAGTCAGTTAATTACAATCTCCAATGAAGCAAATAATTTAGTTCCCCTGTACAAAATAGCAAACCAATGGGGGTGGGAGTGGGAGGGAGGACAGGGCAAAAAGGGAGAGCAAAGTCATCAGAAGTGACAGCTGTAATTATATGCCTGTGTCAGCAACTTTAGAAAAAACTAGTGCAGAAAAATATTTGCAATGGATGTCCAGCTGTGAATGGCACAACATAGGAGACAGCAAAGAAGCAGAGAAGATAGCATGGTTCATCATGAACTCCAAGAGAAAGAGAGTGAACTGGGGTGGCAGTGGTGGGAGGGGGCAAAAGAATAATAGATTTCTCTTAAGGCTGAGAACTTCAGAAAACCAGCAGCATTGTGCATATCTGAAGATGACAGACATGACCAATCAACCATAAGACACTTGGAGTAACAGTAGAACAAAGAATACAGGTGAGGAAGCCCTCACCTTTCGATGCCCTGTTATCTGATGACTTGCTCTTTTGACACTTCCAAATTAAAACAAGTTCCATTAATTCAACATGGACTCCACCCTTTCAACAGTTCTTCTTGCTTACAAAAGCTTGCTTGGGATCACTCATGCACATGCGCTTCTTACAAATCGAGCTGTGGGGCGGGCGGGGGGAGGCACCAAGCTAGCTGACAGACTTGACAAGCAACATACATGCATGATTGGTCCCAAGTGAGCTTCTATAAGTCCTTCATGTCTCCTACAGTACATGGGTTCTGTTTTTGACTGTTTCTGCTTTCTGATAGTGTTCTGGTACTTGACCTGTTAGATAAATGGGAGAAGGCTATACTAATGTGTTGGCATTTACAACGGCCACTGTTATTTTCACAGCATGATTATGACTGGACAATCACATCTCACTGTAATAAATTAAATCATGAATGATCTCTTTTCGTTCACCTGCAGACCCCTTATGGTGTGAGTGAACCAACCAACAAATCTTCAACCAACCATAGTCTTACATTTTATCTGAACAAGTATTTTTAATGGACCTGATGCCCAACATGTAATGGGCTGGATCCAGTCTTTGTGATATCTTGAGCTCAGCCACTGAAATCAATGGAACAAATAGTCATAATTAACTCTTTTGAATGATTTCATGAATCCCACTGTAGGTATGACTAAGTTCAGATCTAGCCTAATTAGAAACACTACTTTACACACACACACACACACATACATATATATATATAACAAAATCAAATAGCTTCAGCACCTTAAAAGCTAGTAATTATATTGTGGCATGTGATTTCTAAGAAAGAATCTATTCTAGATCATACTAGATGTGATATTAAATATATTCTTGCAGTTAATGTGCACATTTTAAAAGAAATGCTGAGGAAGAAAAGCTACGCTCTGATATTTACCATACCATGTAAACAAATGCAATTGTCCTAATGTTCTCAATAAAAGACAAATACATTTAGGGCCTACTTTTACATTAAAGTTCTATTAGAGAACAACTTTGCAGCTGTAGATTAACATATTTCAGCAAAGAAAGTTCTTAGTTACTATTGGTTCTGGATGTTCCTTGAATCTATTTCCTCTGTACATACCTTTTGACCTCCTGGAGTTTCTACACTATGATGCTCTTTCAGTTTTTGCTCCTGTTCCATGATGTCTTTTAAGTGTTCATTGACCTGAAATGTCAAGAAAATAGCTTTTAAAGGTTTTGTTATTTTTACTGAGGTGAAAGTAACAGCCAAATTAGTAAATTGCAATTTTCTGTAAAGATAATTCAGTATAACTTTAAAAAATCATATATCAAGGATAACTTCAATACCAATTTATTATGTAATTATATGTCAAGGAATTTATGAAGAATATACAATATATCAAGAATAACTTCAAATCAATGCAGCTGGATTACATTAAAATATATCTACAATACAATGCAACAAATTTCAAGAGAATTTCTTTTTGAGCCTTTAGCAAAAAATCTTACAAGAGGAATAGGGCTAACCTTTAAAACTTTGAACTGATTAGTCCCAAAATGCCCTAGAGAAGACCTCAGTCTTTCTAACCTATTACAGTCAAATAGGTAATATAAAAAGATGCTGTCTTTGTCATATTGCCTTTGTACTATGCCAGAAAATGAAAAGCAGTCTTGGGGACTGTATTGTTTATGAAACTCCTGCTGTAAGCTCCACTGATTGGAAAGATTAATATGTATTATAGATAGTATTGATTCTGATTTGTTATTTTGATATATTACCACTTACCACCCACAACCTTGGGAATTAGGTAGAACAAACATGAATACATGCATGCGTATATTAGTTCTGTCTGTCAGTTGTTAAACCAGCTGCCAACAGCACACTTTAAATTCAGCAGAACACTGGTGTGACATGACTAGGTGCTGTTGGCTACTAAAGATGCAAAAGGAAATTATGAAGAACCCGACTAGGTTCTTTCTAGTACTTTACACATAACACAGCATTTCACATTATCAGTCACCACATAGGATTGCCTCTGGTGACCCTGAGGAGACTCAACCTTCCTCCTAGTCTCAGAAATGGACAAGGAGGCAAGGTTGTCTCAGCAAGTATTCAGTGATATACAGATCTTTACCAGCTTAACAGAAGGAAGGATGGTTCCTAACTTCAGTCTTGACCTTGCTGGAGGCACAGCAGAAAGCTAAGAAGAAGAGTGGCAGCTGATGGCTTCCATGTTAGTGGGGTGATAAATTTGTCCCAGATTTCAAATCTATCCAAGGTACTGAACCCTTTCCCTCAAATAAATTCAGCACCTTAGACAGCACCTCTAAAGTTAGGACCAAACCAGAGTGGTATTTACCACCCCACTTACATGGGAGCCTCTACCTAGCATGGGAGGAGAGGCAGGATCCTGCTGTTTTGGTTTCACGAACAAGGGTCATTCAAATATTGCATGTCAATGACACAGTGGGTACATTCAGATGTCACAAAAAATCCAAATTCCTTAAAATTCTAGGTTATGGAGAATGAGGCAGTGTGCTTATGCACACTGCCCCGATCATTGCTGCTGAAAGAAGAAGCAGAAAAACAAACCATGGACTTTCTGTCTCTGGCTTATTTATTTTGTGATGCCCTAACTCAGCATTTTGGTGTTATTTGCCCAAGACAAACCAGAGCCATTAGCCAGAGAACAAAACCATGATTTAGCACTCTGGCTTGTTTGGGGGGAAAAAAAACCTAAAAAAAAAAAAACACCACAGTGCCAGATGTCATGTTGTGCTCTCTCCATGCCATGAAATTGTACGTAGGATATAGAAAATATGTATACATGTATATGTGGAAAATGTGTAGTTATGTAGGATGTGGAAAAAGATGAATGGGAAAATTCTTAGAGACACATGTTACCAAACGGTTGGCACTGTTTATCGGATGGAGCAGTAAATAGAATTTAGCTATTGCTGAGAAAACGTTTGTTTGTGTTTAAGGACAGCAATCAGTGGATAATTTACTAGGGTTATTAGGTTAGTGATGGTAGGTAGAATATCAAAAGACAGTGCAGGAAATTCAAAGGATCAAAGTAACTAATAGGAGCTATTTCAACAAAAGAGAAAATGATCTAGAAGTTAAGGGGGTGTGTGAACCTGGAGAAGCTACCAATGAGCGTAGTGTAAGGAGGGTAATGAACTATTGTGTTCTACTATATAACCAGATGAGCGATGCAGATGATTGATTCCAGCAACAGTTGTTAACTGGCCTCTTGTGTTCCAATAAACATCATGGAAAGTATACATGTGTTTTCTTGACAGACATAGAGTAGCAGGATACAACACCAGATCTGGATGACACAAACAAACTATGAAGGGAGTTTTGTCCATGGTACATTTACCATTATCCACTTGCTTCAAGAACAGTTGGGCAGCGTGCTTCAGTAAGAATCATGGCTCACAGTGGCATTTAAATGTGATTGATATGTACGTGGTAGCATGGAGATCACTGTTTCACAGGAGCCTTAAAATAACTAAAACCCTTGCAGCAACAGCAACGCTAGCTTTCTCTTAATACTGTATAGGTTCAACATGGGCGAACATGGCTCGGTCTCCATTTAAACTTACCACTAATTTATTTTAGTGACTTTCTGTAGTACCTGATTTACATTAGGGAATAAAAACGTCCTATGTTGAATGTGTAGCATATTTGTAGCAGACCCTACCTTATTTATCCAGAACATGACAGCATCTTCTATGTCATAGGGTAGGTCTGTGGCTTGAAAGAAGGAGGAATACTGCTGTACACATGCAATCACCTTTTCCACGCTGATCATTTCCACAGTATATGCCATCATCAGGGTGTCAATCATAGCCAAATGAGCACTCTAGAAAGAGAAGTTGTAACGAGTATGTTGAGGCTACTTGCCTGAAAAATTAAGCCATCATTTTCATTTCCCTAAGCAACTGTATATCTGGAGGAAGTTTCATAAAAGACCAAACCCGCCCCCCCCATTTTTCGTTCACAGATAAAACTAAAAAACGACCTTAATCAGAAATTCACAAAACAGTAATAGGAAGCAGTAAGTTCTCCCTTTAATGATCTACTAATGAGGATTTTTATAAATATCCCACCTGTGGTTACCTATGGAAGGAAATGGTTGGGAGTAGTAATACTTTGTCCTTCATATTAAAATACAACTTTGAATATTGAGAAGTACTCTGTAATTCTACAACAATGCTAGTAATATTCAGTTTTGTGTTTTTATTCCAGCACTGAAGAATATTGGAGATAATATGTTAAGATAAGATATTAAATTTATAGCAAAGAGAACACTTGAATGAGAGATGTCTTTATGTAGTTTTTAAACCAACCGGGGAAACCAGAAAAGGCAACTAGACTTTAAATTAGACAATGAAAGTCCAAATACAATGGACATATAGCTAACTCGAGTAAAAGTCCAAGATAATAATTGAGCCCAGCTATACATACATAATTCTGCATTTTAAGATACAGGCTACCAGTGGATCATTATAAATAAAAGCAAAGGTGTTGTTTCTCATTGACTAGATCTCTATGAGTCATCCCTCTCCTTCATGCTACCTATATAAAATTTTTAAAAAATCAATTCAATATTGTAATGAGAAATTAAAGCCTGTTGCATGACTGACCAAAACAAGGAACGCTTGAAGAACTGTGTAATATAATAACCATAAAACTCATAAGCTCATTAAAAAAGAAATGCAGCAGTAAACAAGTGCACATATGAAAAACAATAACAACAATAAAAGCAGTTAACACAATAGGCCAGGGAGAGGAAGGTTTTTGCCCTATAGCAATGGTTCTCAAACTTTACTCCGTGACTCCCTTTACAACAGCATGTGGCCACTGCTGCCCCCTCCACAATGCAGCATACGAATATAAATATTTTGTTTAGTGTGCATATTTTTCATTCACACATTTATGTACATTCATACTTCAACATTTTATAAGGAAATAACATTTTTAAAATTAGAGCAGTTTTATTTTAAAATTGTTATATCAATTCAATACCTAGCTCAGCACAATCCCTAGAAGTGGGGAATTACAAGCACCGTCCAAAAAGGGACTTGTGCGCATTGAAGTCAATAACTCTCCAGAAGTGGGGAGGATCAGACAGAACTGTCCAAAAAGGGATGCTTGCCATCTCTCCCTTAGATTACCTTTCTCACTGTCTCCCTTGCTTCCTTCACCTCATCCCATTCCATTGATGTTGTGCCCCCAAGTGTTGCTGCACCACATTGTGGAATGAGGGAAGTTTGCGAGTGGCAGGTGATAGGGTGGGTGAGAGGGAGGTGAGAGGACAACATATGGCAACCTTTTCAGGCATGGTTAGTGTCCTTTTTCTCCAGCATGTGTACTTGTGAAGCAGCGGGGAGGGAGAGAAAGGAAATTAAGATAGCTCCTCCTGTCTATAGAGATAGCACTGGAAATTGGAGCAGGCTATAGAACAATCAGTGGAGAAGAACCCTTTCTCCTCTCTCATCTCCTCCCTTTCTCTAAATTTCCTTCCCTCCTCTTGCTCTCCCTCCCATACCAAAGTAAGGGCCAACTGTAATAAATTAATGTCCAATAAAAATTCTTGTGCTACCCTTGAACAACTATCCCATACCCCCTGGAGGTCTCGCCCCCACAGATTGAGAACTAATGCCCTACAGAAGTTGTGGACTACATAATCTCTTCCATTGGAAATCCTGGCAGGAAACTCTGGGAAGAGAAATCCGAAATATCTAGAGAGCAAAAAGTTCTCCAGTCCTGCCATTGACTACCAGGACCATTTCTGCACTAGACTGTTATAGTGCTATTATTCTACTTTCAACAGCCTATGGAATCTTGGGGTTTGCAGTGTAGAGAGGGGCCCTTGACGTCTAGTGCAGAAATGCCCCTGGTCTCGCTTTCCTTTTCCAGTGCTTGCAAAACGTTTTTGATCGTGTACAAAGCTTTGAAAATGTGGTCCTTTCCCCTCTAGTTTCAAGCAGTAAAATCCTTTTTACCACCCCATGACTATACATTTTGCATACCTGCAGTCTTGTACAAAACCTATGAAGAAACTGGAGGTGTAAAGGGGCAAGGCATTAGCCTTTCTTCCCAATTTACATTATCATAGATTTTGGCTCCTTAATATTGAATTTGTAGGCATTATTAAAAATGTAGTAATAATACCAAGCTGCAATCGGATCTTTTGTAGTTAAAGTTGATCTATCAAATAATCTCTAAAATCGTCTGTAATTACTGCTCACTTTGTGTGAATTCCAGAAGCTTCAGCCATGTTGGAGATTTAGGTCTGCTTGGTAAGAAGCTTACTGAGTCCTGAAGTACAATTATTCTCAAGCACCATGGCTAATGCTTCCTCTGTTTGCCTCATGGCATTTGAGAATTAGGTGGCTTTGCACAGAAAAATCTTGTTTAAACAATTCAGATGCTATTCTTAAAATAGTAATCTGCCCGGGTCTTCTTTGGAGTACATACAGAATAAAGGTATTTAATTTACATAAAAAGATATTAATATATTTGCTTTTAAGGCTCAGATTCAAAACAAGACAAAGTTCATCTAGCTAAGGCAATCCAAGTTCATCCCCACAGAGGATGGATCACAGAATATAAACTATGGTTGGCAGGTTACCATTAAGCAAAATGTCTACAGGACAGTTAAGCCTCACAGGAGAAAAGAATCTGGCACTTAACCGTTGCTGGTACTAGAGCCTGCCACCGATTCAGAGCCCTTGAAGCTTAAGGAGTGTCAGATAGAGATTCAGCCTCTACAACACAAAACTTTATCTAAATGGAGGAATTACACAGTAACAAGCTAGAATGACCCACTGAACAGTAACAAGGCACAGGAGACTGTGTGCAAATCCCCGGCTTCTCTAAACTTTTCCAGACTGAGTGTGACCTTTCATCTAAGTGATAGAGAAGGCTGCTGCTGCTCTTCCTATTCCTCTGCCAGGAACGAGTGCCATTTTAGCATCCAACTCTTATGGCAGAAGAAAAAAAATGTGGGCCTTTAAAGTGTATCCCAGTGTGTGGTTAACTCTGTTTTTAAGAAAAGCTTCTCCTGAGCCTAAGATAGCCTGGTCCCTAAAAACATGGCAAAATTGCCCCTTCACCTTCCAGTGGGCATGAGGGACATTTTCTGCCAAAAAAGTTTAAAATCTGAACACAGTACAGCATTTGTGTGAGCCTCCAAGGTCCCAATGAGGGCCAAGGATCCTGACAGTTCCCACCTTTCTCTACTTGGAACACAGATGATGACTGATAAAGTCATAACTAAATATGGAATATGCACATAACCCTTGAACAAATGAGCCGCCTTTTCCTCATGAGTTAGCAGCAATGCTCAACTGCACTTTTCTTGAAATCCAGATGAGAAGTTGTGTAATCCTCATTATCAAATGACAGATCAACACAGATGACAAGTTTATTAAGTGGTTACATACACATCATAATTCATCTTCTGTTTTGCTTCATTAGCTGCTTTCTTTCCAGGGTAGAGCTGGGTGCATCCCAGTAAGAAGAACAAGAGCAAGGAGGAGGGGGGAGGAGGAGGCCCTAATATTCCTGAAAGAGAAGTGTATGAAGACACCTAGTTTTTATTTTCCTCAGAATTCAAGACATAAAGGATATATTTCCTTGACATTATGGTTCCACATACAACTATGGCTTGATAAAATGCTTTTCTTACATTTCTACCAAGCCCTCCTTTGAAAATGCAGCAAGGGATGCCCCTCAACCCCCTCAAAAAAACAAGAAACAAAAAGGGTGACTGCAAAGGACATAATACATGTGAATTAACTCAATGCTCCACTCAAGTGCTCAGTACTTTATGTCTACACATTTACAAAAGTACTCAAAAATATTGGAAATCTCAAACACACTTTGCTCTCTAAACATATTATGGATTTTTAGCTGTAGAAAAAATGTAATTATTCGCATATTAAACGATCTGCACATATAAGCAAGGCAGCTGTATGGATAAATGCTTATGCATGCATTTTCTTGTAAAAGACTCCCTCTAGGCACCATTTGTTCTTGAAGGTCAAGCTCAAGACAAGGTACAGAAAACTGAGAGGTTTGGATAATACTGCACCTGGCATAATGTAAGAGCCAGTCAACTTTCTCCACTGCAAAAGATATATGACAATATTACAGAGAGGCTATCCACAATTTCTTCATCGTGAATGCTTCCACTACAGACGTATTCTTCAAATATACTTCAAATATGCTAAGAAACATGGCCATTATTTCTATTATCTATTTAATGTTCCGACTATAGTCTACCACTGCAATCAAAAACATGATATTGTGAAAATTACAGAGTAATGTACAATGGAAGATGCTGCATACCACATTCATCAATGAAAAACAGAATAATCAAATCCTATGCCTGCAAGAAGTTAATTGCAGAATTCTTCTTCACCCTGGTGACAGATTGACAGGATTTTTATTTAGCAAGAACTTTATCTGTTTTCTACTGTTTAGCATACTTCAACCTATTTTGCATATACAATGTATTAATATATACATATACTATATATATATATATATATATATATATATTTAAAAAAATCTATGTCACTGATATAGTCAACACTACTCTTTTCTATATAATATACTATTCCTGGAAATGGAATACAATATCTAATTTAGAATTGGATTCCCCAGACATATCTCATTGCCAGATTCATGTCAATATATTATTTTCATTATATTTGAACAAGTAAGAGTTTTAGATTAAGCTTGAAAGGAAGAAAAAAAATCCCTTGACAATGAGGCCTCTCTGAAGTCCCTCCCTGAATTTTAAAATAAATATTCTTACTTTTTTTTTTAAAAAGTCCCTCTTCACTTTTTTTTTAAATGTAGTGTATCCAATCACACAGTTAAAGTTATTTCTAAGTATCTTAAATCATAAGCACAAGTATCCAAACTAACCATTTTAAAACAAATATATGCTGGATATTTTGTGTGTTCATAGAAAGTTATGCCCCACCCTTTTTTTTCTTTACTTCAACCACAATCCAGAATCATGTATTTAAATCTGCCAATTTCAACTTGACTCCATCATGTTAAACCCTCATTTTTTAAAAAGAGTTGTCGTATATTTTCTAACCTACTTACTTTCTAGTAGCTGAAGGTTCAGATTTGGGTCGTGGTTAAGATATAATGTACACTTCTTGTACAGTAACTTTGCTTTCTCTTTGAAGACCTCTGTGAGGACCAAACTAGATGACACAGACTATCCACATATCTTTTGTGTCCTTCCTGTTCACATATTTTTGTACATGAAATCAAGAAAACAGGCAAGGGAAGCTAAGGGTAGCTAAATCTTACACTCTCCCCAAATCTTATGACGTCTGGGGGTTTCTGGGCACTGCAGTTTAAGAAAGTAACTTTTCCAAGCTAAAGCACAGCTATCAGAAAAAACAACAACTGCACTCTGAGTTGATGTGTGCATATTTTGCAAAGTAGAATATCTTATGGCATTATATTTAGACATGAAGGTGTAGACTCAGAACATTGCAAAACAGAGCTAGGATGGGCAGAAGTCAGATCTGAACTACTGGTAAATCTTTAGCTTGTCTCCAAGAGATCAGCAAGGATTTCTGATTCCTAACAGATTAACATCAGCAACAAAATGACTGTCCTTTCTTCCACCCTACCCGAGTATCCCTCCCACCACCAATCCCACTACTCTAAATTACACTTAGAAATTAAGAATGCTTGACGGTAAAACGGAATAGATTTTCACATGAAAGGACTTTGAGCTCTGTTCAGTTCCACCACCCAGAACAAATTTCTGGACTCAAAATTCTTTAAAGTAAACTTATACTTTTTGCACCAGGTTCTTGGAGTTCTAGTAAGAAACCAAAGTATTTTCCACAAGCCTGCAATAGATAGCAAAGACACATTCTCTTTATGGCATTTTTATGAGAGAATGCAGCAGGACTGCTTATTTTGTGGTTACAAAGCAGAGAGATTTACCTCTCAGATTGTAACCTATAGAGTTCTAAGGATATTAGAAAAATGTCTGCTACATGTACATCTCTAACATACACCAGACTAATCTCTAAAGAAATTACTTCACAAATTGGCAAGCTTGGTTTCCACCTTGGAAGCCTATCACCATGGAAACTAAATGGTTCTTATATAACATTACTAATGGTAACAGCTAAGGGTTATTTTTTCATTCCTTTTTTGAGAGGCGAATTCAGAGGGAAACTATGTTGAATTTTTATTTTTGTTACTATATGGGTTTTCATCAGATGATGTAAAGTATGACTCATTCACAGTTTTAAAAAATCCAGACACCATTTGGGGATAATCATTCCCCCCCAAAAGACAAACAAATCTGAGATTGAAATGAGTGTCAGTACTAAAAAACACCATTAGTGTGTGTGTGTGTGTGTGTGTGTGTTACACTACAACTGAATTCCACTTAAAAATGAGTACCTCATTAACATTGTAGTACCTCTCTTACAGAAATACATTTTTTCGTTTTCTTTTTGAGAGCTGACAGCACATCTCCTGTACCAGAGAGATTAAAACAAAAAACATTTTTGTGGGAGGGGGGAGGATTATACGCAACTAGAATGTTGCTGACACATTTTCCTCTAATTAAGCAGTCACTGCTAATGAACATCAACAGAATTGGGCCAAAGAAACCTAAGTTTAAACATGTGGCTAGACAAAGGTTGCCTTGTACAAGACACTGTTTTAGCCTAACCCACCTTTCCCCTATATGGTACCTTCCAAATGTTTTGCATTACAATACTAATATGCCCTAGCCAGTTTGGCCAATGGTGCAGTAAGCCCTAGGAGAACAGCCTACTTTATTTCAGAAGGGGCGCTGGGAAGATTTGTGTATTTTTAACAGGTAATTGTATGTTTGCTGTGCTGGCCTTTACAAAAGACCAGAATTCTATTAAGACGTCCACGCCTGCATAGGCCATTATCAAACACACAGGTAACAATCCTTCTCTAGTTTTGCATCATTGATATGCAATCTAAAATTTTCATAGGTGCAGTTTTTGAAATGACAAAAACCCAAAGATACTTAGGGTGGCCTAATCAATGCTGCTGTTGTAGTTGTGTATATGCATTCATATGCACACATACCTCGTGTGCACACACCTCAATCCTCATCTTAGGCCATTTCTGCACAAGACTGTTACAGTGCTATTATTCGACTTTCAACATGCTATGGAATCCTGGGGTTTGCAGTTTAGGGAGGAGCCTTTGAGGTCCCTCCCTAAACTGCAAACCCCAGGATTCCATAGGATGTTGAAAGTCGAATAATAGCACTGTAACAGTCTAGTGCAGAAATGGCTTTAGAGAACAGTGGAATAACTAATTAATATTTGGCAGGAATGGGTCATAGAAGTCACCTTGCCTTCAACAAAAATACATAAGAGCTGAAAAATATATATAACTGGGGAAGGGATGAGTGTCCCCAGTTTAGCAGCTCTATGAACTTGGATAATAGCTACTCAAAACACCATCTTCTCAGTAAGACTTACGTGATTTAAACAAAATTGAAGGATTAGATTTTAATGATTTAAATCACAGACCAACCCAACACTGAGAACGATTCTATTTTATAATAATTTCATTAGAGGTACAGTACCACTACATTATATGTTTCATATAACCTAAGAATATACTGTAAGTTATAGACTAAGTATATGTATACTGGGTATATACTGTAGGTTTCATCATAAGGTACTTGTTTTAGCTGTTATGTAGTTTCAAGTCAATTCCAACTCAAAGTATTTCTATCATAGGGTTTTCTTGGCAAGATTTATTCAGAGGAGGTTTGCCACTGCATTCCTTTGAATACATCCTACACAAATCAATGTGCTTGTGCCAAAATGCCTCCATAAATATATACTATGTGCCCTTTTCTGGTGTGACCTTCACATGTATGAATGCAAAGCTGCACAAAGTATCACTTCCCATTATATTCAATGGATGTGAAAGCTGTGCATCTGCACGGGTGTGTGCATGTTGTGTCCACTGATTACAATGGGATGCAATACATGCATTTTTTTTGTTTTACAAGGGATTCCCAGAACAGAACTCCTGCATATACAGTGGGTGCACGGTACATGAATGCAAAGGGCCTTACTCTTGGTAAGAAAATAGGATTATAGCCGAAGTGTTGTGCTATTTTGATTACAACTGGGCCCTTAAACTATACTACAATACATGTGCAATTAAATGAAGATCACACAGACATGCAATAAAATACTCAGCAAGAATGGGAAGTGTTATTGCAAAGAAAGAACAGATAAACATAACTTTAATGCCTTTGGAAATAAAATAATAACGTCTACAATTTAAACCTGCATTCTTCTACTGAATGTAAGGGACAACATATTAATTCTGCTCCTGGTGCTTAGCATATCATATAACTATCAATTGTACTGACTAGGTAGTTGGAAGAGAGATTTAATTTAGCTCTCCTTTCCCTCTCCTGAACAAGTGATTGATTTATTACCATGTTTTGGGCCAAAATCACATGAGACCTGGAGCAGGTCATAAGCCAACCACATAGCATCTGTTTTGACTCTGGGATTCACCATCAAGGAAGAGTTGCTTACCAACATTTACTCTGTATGCCTCTGTACACTTCACCAGATAGAGACACTTTTAGATACAAATCACAAGACTTCTAAATACAAGAGGACTTATGCAACAGAAATTTGGCAGTGCAATGCTAAAAGTGATACCGTACCTTCTTCTCCATTAAGCACTACACACTTTTCTGTAAAGCTGTATCAGTTCAGGGAAAGTTTCCTAGCTACTTCAGCAACAAAAGATTTGTACACTAAACCAATTTCTTAATCACATCAGGCGATTTCTATTTCTAGTTTTGTTTCTATGAACAAATTATATATTGCATTTGTGCAAATAAACTCTTTTAAATGTAACGCAAGCTATACGCAACAGCTTATTTGTACTCTGTCCAATGAACACATATATTCTGGCATCAAGAATGGCATTTCCTTTATTCAAACAAAATACCATTACCTTCTCACACCAAAAAAAATAAAATAAAAAAAATCTCCCATAGTTCTTCCCCTGTCCAATCTAAATTGTGCTCTCTGTGCTCTCTCAGAAACACACAATGAGGACTGAAACAGGAGTTATTCTTGCATTAGAATAGAGCTTGTAAATATATGTTTTCCTTAAAATACATGTAGGCATACAAGCTGTAACATATTTTCATTCTTCTACTCTCAAGGCAATTTTTTTTTTTTTTTTGGTAGGAGGAAACTAAGACCTTACACAAAGGACTTCAACCTTTTGCATTTATTGTTAAAAAAGCTCATATCATAAACATTTGTAAAACTGATACCTTTTCTTGGAGTTCTTTGGCTTTGTGAATGAGATAAAATATAAGAATGTGTACACAAATGTCTGGTTGAGGTTTAAAATTAGCAATGTCAAATATATGAAAATCTTTTATGGTACAATGTTGGATATAGCTGCTGTTGATATTAAGTGCCTTCAAACTGACTTTGACATATAGCGGTTCTACTGTAAGGTTTTACAGACACGATTCATTTGGAGGAGGTCTGCCATTTCTTTAGTGTAATTCCAAGTCTAACACTAAACTAACAGGCTCTCTTAAAATAGTGGACACAGATATATTTTTTTAAAAACTTTACTTCAAAAAAGTGGTCCTAAGAAAAGAAGTACTTTTCACTCTGTAAAATCATACATATTTTTTAGGACAGAAGGTGAAGCACATACACTTATAAATCTTATGTTACGTAGAATTTGACTGGTTTCTTTCATCTAAGGCCAGTTCTGAAATACTCCTGTACTGCTAGCTATCTTCTCCATCTTTACAATATTTCCTAGAATACAGTGTTTCCAGTGTTTCCTGGAATGGCATATTTTGAAAGAGCACAAGCTCAACACATTCCAAGAAGGCATAGAAGAAACCACCAAGAGCATTTAATTGTTTCTAACAGATTCTGAAGGGGCAAAGCAACAGTACCACACAGTAAGAAGTGACGAGATAGATTCTGTCAGACTCTGTTTTTTATAAGGAACCAGGTTAGGAGGTCTCAGTGGGGCATTTCCCAGGCTCTTACTTCAAACAAACACATTAGTGCCATGAGAGAAATAGAGATAGATAGGTGAAAAATATACTTATCACATTAAAATTTGTGTCCCCTTTGGTCAGTACCATAATACCAGCCTGTCAGACTGATAAGCTGCAGACTAACAGATTTACTAGAAAGCTGACCTGCACATTTCCATCTAGTGAATAAGAGGCTGTGACAGGCCAGTACAGCAATTGGCGAGACAAAAGGGAAAGCCTACTGACTGGGAAAGAGTTCAAGCACTCAGGGCGAGGATGGGGTGGAATGATTGCATCAGTACACCGAAACATCTTGCCATTATAAATGGTAATTAAGTACAAGCTACAATGAAGGACTTCTTGGCAGGCCAAAAGTTAATGCTGCTGCTTTAAAGAAGCTTAGTTCAGGAAACGATCCCAAATTAACACAAGTTGCTTATCGTGTGTGTGTGTGTGTGTGTGTGTGTGTGTGTGCATGCATGCATTGGTCTTCAGCTGCCTCTTAACTTAGAGCAACCTCATGAATCTCATCAAGCTTGCTTACAAGAGGAGTACTCAGAAGTGGTTTTGCCAGATCCTTCCCCTAAAATATACCCTACAGCCCCTGGTATTCACTGGGGTCTTCCATTCAAGTATTAACTGGGGCTTACCCAACTTAGCTTCGAAGATCAGATAGTATTTGGTGTCTTTAGGATATTTAGGTTCACTCTAGGGCTCCAGTTATCCCACCTCTCTCCTGAATGTTTTTGCTTACCTGAAATTGCTAATTCTGAACCAGAGGAGGAAAAGCCTCCTTTAGCCATGGATGCACAAACCTGACAGCCTTGTTGGTAATGAGTGCCTTAAGCTTATACTGTTCTATTTCCACACAAAGTGCTTGTCTGTCTCCTCCATCATGATAGTTTTGTACACATTTTTAAAAAATATAAGCTTTGTTATATGCATTTTTATATGTATGTATTTTTATACTGATTGCAATATTTGAAAATGTAAGCATTTTAGCTTTAATATTGTTGGATGCAGGAAAACTTTTGATAATGTTTCCTGGGAATTTATGTATCAAAACTTAAAACAATACGACTTGGGAGAAACTTTTTGTAAATGGATTGAAATGATTTATCAGGACCAATCAGCGAAGCTACTTATAAATGGAGACACAACAACAAGTTTTGATATAAATAAGGGGGTATGGCAAGGGTGCCCTTTATCACCACTATTATTTATAGCCGTGTTGGAAGTATTATTGATTGCAATAAATGAAGACTTACAGATATGAAGTTTGAGAATAAAAAACAAGGAAATAAAATATAAAGCTTTTGCAGATGATGTAATCATATTTTTGGAGGAACCTCAAGATTCAATTCAGTTGTTGATGGACATTTTACAAAAATATGGACAAATGGCAGGATATAAGATAAATAGAGGAAAGGCAATGATGATGACATTAAATATAACAAAAAAAAGAACAAGCTGACCTGGAGAGAAGATCGGGATATCAATTAACTAAGAAGGTAAAATATTCAGGAATTATAATAACAAATAAAAATCAAGAATTATTTGAAAACGATTATTTGAAGATACGGAAGGAGATCAAAAGCGAAATGGAAAAATGGACAAAACTAAACTTATCTCTCCTGGGAGGGATAAATGCTTTTAAAATGTCTTTATTACCAAAACTCATGTTTCTTTTTCAGAATTTACCAATAATAGGAAGAGAGAAGATCTTTAAACAATGGGAAAAAGAACTACGAAAATTTATCTGGCTAGGGAAAAAACCAAGAATAAGATTTAAAATATTACCAGATGCAAATGAGAGAGGAGGATTCGACATGCCATCATTAAAAACCTATTATCAAGCATGTTGTTTAGATCTGATCAAGGAGTAGATACAAGTAGAAAATACAACAATCAAAGAATTGGAAGGAATAAATAATAGGTTTGGTTGCCATGGATACTTATGACAAAATGACAGTGAACAAAGAGTTTAATAATCGCTGTATTAAGAAGACATTATTGAAAGTTTGGTCACAAATAAAGCAAAAATTTTATAGAAGGCTTCCAATGTGGACTTCACCCCAAGAAACATATAAAATTGCCCTAACAAAACAAGGAAATCTATTAACTTATCAAGAGTTGCTGAAATGGGAAAGGGACAAGCCAAGAATGCATACTGAAGAAGAATTAAAAGCTTTAGGATATGAATTTAATTGGTTCCCATGGAGACAACTCAAAGAGAGATTTAAAATGGACCAAAAATTATATGGATTTGAAAGAAAAGAAAATGAATTAGATCTATTGATGAGGGGGGACCAGAAGAAGAGAATTTCCAAATTTTATAAACTATTGTTGCAAAGAGAAATGGAATCCAAGATTCTTAAAGATAATATGGTTAGATAGGCACAAAATATCGGTCATTCAATTGAATTGGATACATGGGTGAAGGCTTGGAAAACAGATATAAAATTTACATCAAGTTTAAATTGAAGAGAAAATTTTTATAAAATGCTACATGACATCAGAAAGACTGCAAAAAATAACTAAAAATGGAAATACAAGATGTTGGAAATGTGAGGAAAAGGTGGGGTCGTTTTTTCATATGTGGTGGACCTGTAAGATAGCAAGGAAATTCTGGAAGGAAATACATGATGAAATTCAAAGAATTTATAATTTAAATTTTGAAATGAAGCCAGAATTTTATCTGTTAAATATGCTAGGGCAACAAAGAGAAATAAGGTGTCACCCGAAGACATTGTTATATCTGATAACTGCTGCAAGACTGATATATGTGCAACATTGGAAAGAAAACAAATATGTTGATACAGAAGAATGGATATTTAAAATCCTGGATATGGTTGAGATAGAAAAGTTAACATTTTCTTTGAAAAACAGACCTATCCAGAACTTTGAAAGGGAATGGAGAGAAGTTTTAAACTGGATAAAGACACAGAATAAGAAGGAAAAAGGAATAAAGTAAGACTGTATGTAATGAAATGCAACAATGTAATAAGGTAGTGTAACAAAGCAACAATATAATAATGTAAGATGTAACAATGTAAGATCATCTTTTCCTTTGACTTTGCAGTAACAATGTATGAAAGACATGAAACAAGCACATTCAACTGGATAACAAGCTTGGAAGTGAGGAGGGTTTTTTATTTTCAAGCATAAACTTTAATAAAAAATTCTTTAAAAAAAAGAAAAGAAAATGTATGCATTTTAGCTGGGTGCAGTTTTCAAAATGCCCACATGGTTTTGCATATGTTTTTCTCTTTGACACACTTTGTAAATGTATAAATACTTTGAGTAAGAAGCATTCTGCTATAGTGGTAGTCTCGCACAGTTTGAAATGAGTCTTTTTCCCTTATAGAAATCCAAATTCTATGGATTTCTCTCCTATCCTTCCCTTTGCACAGTAGAGGTAAATCTTGACAATATAAGTCAGCCTCCTGGAAGAGTGACTGGTTGATTTACTCTCTTGTTCTAGCAAGTTTCTGGACTATCTGAAATAAAATATTAACTTCAGATCAAGTTGTGTGCTCAGCTTCCTCAAGGAAGAAAAAAAAATATTGCTCTTGTTGTTGCTGCTGCTGTTTGAAAACTCCTGCTAAGCATCCCCGAAAATAAATCACAAAGCTTAAGATCAAACCTGATATGCTTTCAACAGCCATATCTTTTAAATATGTCAATTACCTTCATATATAAAATGAATACATATCTACTATTTTTTTAAGAACAAAAATGATGCAAAATGGACAAGGGCAATAAAACGTTCTTTATCTATTTTCCTGCCTCTTTTTTTTTCTTGCCTACCCCAATTCCAATAGGAAACTAAGCTGGAAGGAGGAGATATATGATCATAAAAAGCTGCCTTATCTCATATAAGATCATTTATCCTGAGTCAGATTCTGGGTACATCTACCGGTAACTTCTTATCATTCTCTTAGACTGTGAATGACTCTCAGGGGTTTCCAGAGGCTCTTTCATACTGCACAATTATAGCATTGCGATTTCACTTTAATTGCCATGGCAACATCCTATGGCTTTACCCAGGAGAGGGCTTTACTACCATCTTGCAGCTGACTCTTTGTAAGAAAGACATCAAGGACTGAATCATGGGGACATATGGAAGGAGAGAGCAGAGGATTCTGGTTCCCTCAACTGTGTTTCTTTTGGTGTTAAAATCACCCCTCACCTTTCTTTAAGCAAGAAGGCTTAATCAACTATTATATTTTGGCTTCTTGGGGATATAATGCAGGAGGTTCCAAGAATTACCTAATCACGGCAAATTGAGTTAACTGTTCTGCAATACTAAGAAATAAAAAGAAACAAAATCTTCAGCCAGTCCCAGCACAGAGTTTGCTGAAAATATCACAATACTGTTGGCTATAGGAAGCACAAGCACTGTATATATTCATGTGTAAGTCAACTTATCCACAGGTCAATGTAAGTATTATACCTTAACTCTTATCTAAAAAAGAACCATCCCCTTCTCTGAGTGGGGAAAGGTGAGAGCTTAGTTTGTCCTGGAAGAACCTAAAAGAAACACCAAACCCCTCTATCCTCTCCACTGCAGTGCTGCTTCTGGTCTTTCTGAATGCCTGGATGGGAAAATGGGTGTCCCCTTAAAGTAGCACCAAGACAGTAGAGGGGGGTCAGTGCTTTTAGGTTCTCCCAGGATGGAATTAGCTCTTGCCTTTCACCACTCTACTCAGAGAAGGGATGGTTCCTTTTCTGATAAAGAGTTAATACTGTACCTTAACTTTTATCAAAAAAGGAACATTCCTTTCTCTGAGTAGAAGGTGAAGGGCCTTTCTGAATGCCTGAAAGGGAAAATGGTGGCAAAAGCCAGGAGTGGCTGGCCCCAAGGCAGTGCTGGTGCTTTCCCCTTTCTGTGAAATGACCCTCAACTTAGTCACAGGTAATATCAAAATCCATAAGTTTAGTCCTCAAACCTGCTTATGACTTATACATGATGTCATCATACATGAGTATATATAGTAGTTCCATTTTAGATTCCTGATTTACTGACATTTAAAAAACTGTCCTAATGTCGTTATTAGATCAGTAGAGATGTAACATTCATGAATCCTATGACTATACGCTCCTTCTGCCTCCTCCTCTTTCCCATCTAAATTCTCCACCTCATCTGTTTCAAAGCCAACCATGATGCTGTATTATACTGGCACTCACAATCCCTAACTATCGCTACCTCGAATTAGAATGTGCAAATCTGCTTCTAATGATGGCTAGAAATTGTGGCCAAAGCTAAGCTTGGTTAGTACCAGCCCTACACAGACATAACTTTAAAAGTTGCAGAAAGGAGAATGCATTTGTCAGAACAAAGATAGAAGCAGATACGTACAAACCAGCAAGGCACTTTCCATTTCCATCCATGGGTAGGAGTCTGGGGACTGGATATCTACACTGGATCAGTTTTTAAACAAAAAGAATTCATATCCCTCATCCACTTTCTCGCAAACTTTCTGTTTCCATTGATAGCAAAAACATTAGTGAGACTGTAGTCATGACTAAGATGGCTTGCTGAAAACTAAGACTACTTATTCCTAATGTAGCAAAGAAAAGAAGGAAGTTAACTGTGCAGTAGCTAAATCTTCTAAATGAACAAGGCCTGGACTATTTATATTCTGTGAACAGAACACAGTAATGCTTATTTAGACCTTTGTCCCTTCAAGCCATCATACTAACTCCTTTCAGAGAAGAGCAAACTAGGAAACTACCAATAGAAATACCTCCTCGTTTGTCTTTTGTGCGTACTCTCCAAATTCAAAACTGAATTTAAGAAGGAAAAAAAGGCCTCCTTATATATTTCATTAATTTTCATTTATTAAAATGATTCAAATAAAAAATATATTCACTTAAATACTTCTGCACAACAGGCACTTTGGCAAGTTTGAACATAAATAATTGGAGAGTAAGCTTCTGATATTACTCTAGAGGCCAGTAGGTGTATGAGCTGTTTTCTGTCATTGCTTAGCATCATACACCAGTTCAAAGTTGTTATCACCCATAACATAATGGGGAATATAAAATCAGAGCCAGGAGGCTTCCTCTGCTGCTCTCTGTCTTGTCTGCTTTCATCCTTGCTTTAGGAAATACATTAAAGGATATGTTATAATGCTGAGTAATGGATATATGTGAAATCCTATTACTAAATGCAGAGACATGCTTTCAACATGTCCTGGGGGTTTGCTGTTGTGTAGTTGTCATTCTATCTCTTCTTGAATCCTAAGGATTTTATTTTCAACACGGTTACCTGCTTCATCAATTTATTTTTTAAAAGAAACCTCAGGACCAAATTTATGATTTTATTTTACTGTCAAAGAATAAACGACTTGGGCTGTGTATAGGCAAGGACCACATAGAAGGTCACTGGGTCAGACCCAGCATCTCTAATTGCTGTTGTTTTTAATAGAAAAGGCTCTTCTCCATCAAAAGCCAGAAAGCTGTTGCCAGCTAATGTAGACAATATTGGGCAAGAAGGATTAATGGTATGACTCTGTGTAATGCACCAGGAGCTCCAGACTTGATACTTCAATTTGCAAATGTGTTTATGGGCTTAATGTTACTATCTAAGAAAAAAAAGTGTGACAATTGCTGAAACTAATTATGGTTATCATTTAGCAGTAATACTTATAACTCATCAAGAATTTACTGCTTACAAAAGACACTTGCCCTAACCGATACAGTTTTTATGGTGCTTTTTGAATCAATTTTGTCAAATTCATAAGGTTTCACCTGATGTTTATTTCTAGCCTTTAGGATTCAGCGGTCTGCCATTTATATAGAAATTATTTTTATTAATTTAATTCTAGCTTTAAAGTGGTAACAGAGAAAACATGGAGAATATGGAGAGAAAAGTGATGTCCTAATTAGGAAAAATAAATTCAAACTAAGTTTCATTGAAGGATGCCCTCAGCAAAACACTAGGAATCTACTGCCATAATATAATAATTACATCATCCATTGAACTGTAGCTAATAGAATCCCACTTATACATAGGGTTCAGTGCTTACAGAAAATTAATGAGGCCTCACTAAACACAAAGGTCAACTTTTCAGAAGCTATTTTAACCTAAATCCTTAATCTGCTGTGCATACACATTTTTAGATTCAAAAACTGCAGAAACAAGTTCCAACAGACACATTCATATTCAGTATGTCATTCACCATGCAACATGAGATTAAGAATCCAGTCCCAACAAGTGTAGCCCAACAATACCATTTTCCAAAGCAGTACAGTGCACCCTTTCTAATGCACTAACATATAATAAAAAGTCAAAGGACATGAACTTCCTTCACTCAAAATCTCCATCGTAAATTATCTCACACTAAGTTCTGTATCTGTAATAGGGGAATAAGGCTTCTGGGCCATCTAATAAGGTAATGGTAAGTATTAGCAATATAGCATTTGCTATATGTTGTTGCAATGTTGAAATAAAGCACTTCAAGCATTTTTACTTGAAAAAAACCCTGGTACTATTAGCATTTTTAAAAAAAAATTTCTCTCTTTTTTTTTTTAAATTTTATTGAATTACCAAATTATACAAGCAATCAAAAAAAAAAAGAAAACAGACATAAGTTACACAGTATTAATAATAACATGTCCATCTAAGTGGAATCATATAAAAAAGAGTGATAAAGATATGAAAAGAAAGCAAAAGACATGAAAAATAATAGAGAGAAAAAAAGAGAATAAAAAAACACCTACTCAATACATAAAATATACCATATCTATCCTGAGAATGAATTTAATATGTATCTATGAATTTAATATTTATCTATCTATTAGTAAAATCTCAATACTACTTACATCCATCATCCTTAATTTCCAAGGTTATGACAATATTTAACCAAAAGTATCTATAGTAAAGGGTGTATTATCTACCTGGTATTATTAGCATTAATATGGTTGATTCATATGCGAGGAGGAAGAAACCAGAAACTTTTGCTTCCTTATTTTAAACTAGCTGCAGTTGCTTCCAAATGGGAAACTGTGATTAGCTTAAACTATAGTTTATTGGAATTGGTCAGGGTCAGAACTCACAGTTCACACTGAATTATTTCAATAAACACTGCTGTCCAGTACATAGTTACTTGGGAATAAGTCCCATTAAAAATGAGGTTCACTTCAGATTACAGAAGATTAAGCTGCCAACAATTTTTTTTCGGATCCCAGAAAACTCCATGATAGGTTCATCTTAGGCTTGCTGTAAGCTGGAAACAACTTGAAGGCACACAACAAGAAGGTTAAGTTTTCATCTGGAAGAGAGATCAGTTTAAGTCCGAAGAGGGTGCTTCCACTCTCTCCTCTAGTATAATGGTCGCCGACCTTTTGGACCTCATGGAGCACTAAACTCACGATTTTGAATCCTGCAGACCACTAACATGAATTTTTTTAGAAAGGTACAAACATCTATAAAATAATGATCATAAAAGTTCCATTTTATTAATATGAAATGAACTTGTTTAATTATAACAAAATTATTTACAAGCAACTTAAATCCTCAAGTAGATACTATAGAGATAACTCAAAATGCCAATTGATTCATATTCTGATATTTACAGATACCTCTTAGTTCATCATGCAGGTACTGTAAAGATAAATAAAAATATCAGTTCATTCATTGGCCACTATGTCAATTCATTCAAAATATCTATCCTAATAATATATTTAGTGTTTAGTGAGTTTTCTTGGCATGATTTCCTCAGAGAGGGTTTGCCAGTGTCTGCCTCTGAGGCTGAGAGAGTGTGACTTGCCCAAGGTCACCCAGTGGGTTTCCATAGCTAAGCAGGAATTTGAACTACGTTGGGAACAGGGGCCGTTTCTCTCAACCATACTCCCCTTGGGAAACTGCACAGGGGTTGTTTGGAATGCCTGAAGTAAGGCAATGTTACTTCAGCGGCCATTTTGGCTGATTTTCTGCAACCATTTTGGCTTATTTATTTATTCATTCTCAAGTTTGTTTGTTTATCTATCTATCTCAAATAAATGTATATATGTATTTATCTCCATCGGAACATGGTGGGGGGAGGCTTCACTGGGGAGGAGACTAAAACTTTTCCCCACCATCACCCTCGCCTGGTCCTCTTCCTCCTCCTCCTCCTCCCTTGCTGAGGGTTTTTTTGTGAAGAGGCTTGGACTTGGCAGTTGAAGGCACAGCAGTTACACCTTCCTGTTCCCCACCCCCTCTGATCCCTTCAAATATTTGATTCTATTTGAGGTTGCCCCTTATTTTTTTCCCCCTTCACCCTTACTCCTCCCTTTTGGAAACATTCTTTGTTTTTTTTAATTAGCCTGGTTGGGTTTCCTCAGTCATTCAGATGCTTTCATTCCACATTTAGTGGCTCCTCAGCTGTTCTTCCCCCTGCCTTTTCTTTTTTTCCTCCCCTTTTCTTCCCTGGGGAGGTTTACCTCAGATGTGCCTGATGCTGTGACGGGGTGGGCAGCTGTGGTTACCAGCGCTGGACCCGAGGGGCTCTGCTGCTGCTGCCAACTCAGGAAAGAAACAAGTGCCCGTAGAAACAAGTGCCCGTAGAAACAAGTGCCCGTAACTGCCCAGCAATGAGGGGGACGAGTGTTTCAGCATCCTCTGTTGGGAGCAGGTGGAACTTCTGCATTTTGTCAGTGGTGAGTGAGAGAGGAGAGAGGGCCCCTCTTTCTCTTCCTCTCCGCAGCCAGAGCGATCCTGCCCGGTGCGAATGAGAGAGGACAGTGGGGAGGGCGATCTGGTCCCCCTCGTGGGCTGAGGACCACCAAAATTTTCTTGCAGGCCCACGGACCACTGGTTGGCAACCACTGCTCTAGTACACACTGGAGGGCAGAGGGGAGAATCACTACTTAGTGTTATTTCAGTATGACACTTAAACCTCGGACTAGAGCCCAAATACCCTAAAGGTATCAGATCTTATCTGATCTTGGATGCTAAACAGGGCCAGCTCTGATTAGAAATTTGATAGCAGACCACCAATGAATACCAGGTACTGTAGGCTATATTTCAGAGGAAGAAACTGGCAAAACCACCTCTGAGTATTCTATGTCTAAGAAAATTCTATGAAATTCATGGGGTCACCATAAGTCAACAAGCAACCTGAAAGTGTGCACAAACACACAAAAGTAGGTTCATTCACATAATGCTAAACAACTGATTAGTGTTAGGTCTGGACCAGACTTTTAAAAGCCAGTGTGATATAATGGATAGAACAGAGATGGGCAAACCTGATTCTTCAGGTGGCCTCCAATTCCCATCAGGCTAGTCAGCATAGCCTCTGGTGGGAGGCCATGGGAATAACATGGTCCAAAAACATCCAGAGGTTCACAGCTGCCCACCAGACTAGAGTATAGGATTGGGTGTAAGGTGAGCCTTCTCAAACCTTCATTCAAATATAACACTCAGTTGTTTAATTTGGGTCACTCTTCTCTATTTTATTCCCACAAGGTTTTTGCAAGAAAAAAAAAAGGAAAGGCCAACACATATTCCATCTTGAGCTCCTTGGAAGACAAGGAACAATCAGCCTGGCTGGGTTGAGAAGGCTGACAGGCCAGTGACCAAAGGAAACCTCCTTTTTGTTGTTTTTTGTACCTTAAAAATGACCACAGGTAAAGAAACATACACTAAACTCACAGCAAATCCTGCCTACAGCCACTGGGATTCACTGCTAAACCACCTCATCTAGGTTTTGCCCTGAACTTAGGGGCTCAGTTCTCCAGGACCTCCTCAAAGGATAGTTTGGGTTTTTTATTTTTTAAATCAAAGATGCATGATTTTTTTTTCTCAATAAAAACAGTGGAATGGAGAACTAAGATTGAATGTTCTTGCCAGGAGCTAAAACAGACCTTTTGACATGGCTTACAGTACAACTTAAGAACTGATATGAACATTTCCAAGGAGAGATTTAACCCCCCCCCCCACAGATCTGGGTATATATTTCAGCTTGTGATGTGGAAATGTAACTGTAGGTACCAAAATTCACAAAGTCATCAGTGTCCTTGTAGTTATTCATTCATCAGAGCTATCTATTCCTCTATTCTCAATTGACTTGTAATCTGGAATGAAGCTAAAAAGTGCAATTCAATGCTTATTTGGGAAGCTAAACATCAGGGACACAAACAGAACACTGTAATATTGTTAAGTAAGAAAACATTAATAAGAACATAGCATTGTTTGTTCTAACGTAATGGATTAGTAGTTTGTTGACTGGGGCCACAAAGGCAGTACAAGTAACTGTGAGAGAAGCCTAAGAAAAAATTTAGTTTGGATTTTATAATTACACCACCCTCTTTCATGGAGGAAGCAACAGCAGAAGTGAAAGCACAGTTCTATAAAGGATTAAAATAGGACCTATTTTAAATAGTTACATTTCTTTTTTTAAAAACAGTTGCCATATATATGCACTCCCTGAAATGCTAACAAAAGTAATTTAGCCTCATACTACTCAAGGTGGTGGTTTGTGGACTGGTACTGGTCCACAAGATATTGGCTGCCAGTCTGCAATGAGTTTCCAAGAAAGAGAAAAAGAAGTTGTGACCAATGGACATGTTGCCAGATCCAGAGAAGCCCTATCAGGCACAAATATGTTGCTGGTCCTTGGCACATGAGTGGGGAGCCCTCCCAGTTCTGCACATCAGATAGCTGAAAGGACACTTGTTTAGCCTATATACCGGTATGTTAAACCTCTTGTATGCTCAAGATTAACACATCAACAAATTTGCATACCTGTTTGCCTTGGAACCCAGGGATTCCACTTCAGACATATTCTCAGAAGGTAGACATAATGAAAGCAATTCTACTTTTCCTTTATTTCATTCACTCCCCATCCTTCCACCAGGGAGCTTGATATTGTGTGTACATATCATTCTCCTCCACCTTTTGTAACTTCACAACAACACTGTCAAGTAGTTGAGGCCAAACTCCAACACTGGCTTATGGCAAGCTTCATGGCTGAAGAGTGATTTGACCCTTGGTTTCTCTATTTCTGAACCCAAACTCTGACTACTACAATATAACGGCAGTTATTTACACCCTGCCCTTTTCCCATACTGAGAACTCAAGATGGCTTACAAAATAGAGAGAATTATAACCCCCCACAGATGCTTCATTTCTGTATATTCATGCAATTCAAAAAAATCATATCTGTGAACTGTAAAAGTTACACATATTTAAATCACATATATGCCCCTGCTTTTTTTTTTTTTTTTTAACCATCCATGAAGATGAACAGGGGAAATTGCTGAAGCTCAGTCTCAGATACTGGAAAATGTATTCAACTTCCATTCTGGTGTCTGATGTTTCAGCAGAAAAAGCTCATTTATTTTGCAGCATATTTTCATAGCCATTAGGGCTAGTTCTGTTTTTGTGACGAGGGGAGGGGACAAAAGTCGCTTTTACCATATATGTGCATCTTAAGCTGAACTGTGACATGCACATCCTAAACCTACCACAGCTGATAAGTTCTATGTCAGAACTTGAAAGGAGCTTTCTAAAGTGCTGAACTCTATTCCCAAGGTTCAGCACCTTGGATGAATGACATCACTTCACTGATAAATAATGGATAACGTACTTTTTCTTTGCTAAAGATGAGTCTAGCTATCTTCCCAGTGGTCTCTTCATACCTCACCTAGCATGTCTGCCAGAGATCTGCCTGCACATTTCAAGATGGGTAACGGTAACCACTATCAGCATTTTCCTCTCCTAAGGCAAGCTGAAAAATCACAAAATAAATGCCTGTGCCTCTAAGTGGGGCTACGTAAAACGACCTGGCAAACAGTAGAAAGCCAAAGAAAGGATAAGAGAGATGGCTTCAAGCTGAAAGACTGGAAGGATCAAATGCAAACCAGAGAAAACTTGCTTTCTTAGACAGCTCCCAGAATTCATCAGCCAGCATGGCCAAGCTCTGATCAAACGGAAAACCAGTCAAATGACTACATTGTAACAAGATGATTCTTGCCCAAGTATTTCTCAGAAAGCAGGCCATACAACACAAAAGGTTGCAGCTTGTAAGCATCCTGCAGATGACAGCATGCCAAAACATAATCAGTTAGGACAGTAAAACCCAGATAGTACAAAGCTAACATATGGCAGGGGGAAGATAAAACATTATTCATTGGGAAATTCCTCCCTCATCATAAAGGTAACTGTTTAGTCTTTCACCATGGGAATTTCCTTTTTATATGTTGGAATCAGACCAACTCATCTTCTGTAATATGCCATAAGTGCAACCAGTATCTGAATTTTCACCCTTAGAGCAGTGGTTACAAACATTGTGAGTGTGTGTGTGTGTGGCATGGATCATTTAGAATCTGATGAAAGCTATGGGCCTCTTCTCCAGAAAAGTACATGTAAACACATACTAGGAATGTAAATAAATATTTCCACATTTTCTTGTCCTTGAAAAGAAAGGGTGTCTTGACATTCCAAGTCATCCCATTAAGAAAATGGTGAATACTCATCAAATGTCAGGGACTCCCCCCCCCCATATAATTCACATGCACAAAAAATGTTATGCAAAGTGGGTTGGTTTTGTGTACTTTTTTTTTTACACAGGATCAAATTTTGCACAATTTTTTTCTAACCAGAAGCCACAAATTATGAAAACAAAAACATGAAAAATGCATTAAAAACTTCACTTTGGCAGCCCTATTTAATATCTTAACATAGCCATCACTCAGCAGCAACTCTGAGACCAGAGAGTGATAGAAACCCAAAGTTGTGTAGCAAGAGACAGGCTTGAAACTCTGTATGAATATTTGAACTAGGTTCCACCCAACTTTGCTTTGTTTTGAGATGTATACAGCTATCTGAATTGTTATATTTGTTATGTCATTATATTTCTTTCTTTTCCTCTTCCCCCTTCTTAATAAATGCATTCTTATCAGTTGCTATTTTACATTTTCATTAGCATTTTATTCCTTTTTTCATCATTTCAGTACAGTACCCTGGCTGGAGAAGAACTGGGTGCTGAGAAAGACTACATCCTCTTGGATGGAGCCTCCTTGCAGCAGAGGGGCTTGGAGCTCATCAGCACCTCAGCCTATCTTAGTCATTGGTGAGCACTCACTGAAGAACTTTTCATTTTCTGCCATCTTCCTTCTTCTTTCCACTGGAACCCAGGAATGCAATATAAGAGGCCCTGGGAGTATGAAGTCCTTCACACCTAGCTGATGGTATTCATATAGCCAAGGTCCAGACTAGTGGTACCACCAACAAGTTCATGTGCAAGAGCCTAATTGTGCACCTACCAAGTGGTGGCACAAGATCTTAGCAGCAAAAGGGATGTGCAGGTAGAGAGGAGTGTACATACATATTACTGCCTGCAGTTTACCCCACCACAGTTGGTATTTCCAGTTGTTTTTCTCTTTGGCTGAGTCCTGATACTGGGAATGACTTCTGGTTTAGGGAGAAAACAACTGGGCTGTTTGCTGAAGGGACCACAAGTGATGGTAAGATTGGGGAGGCCTGTTTAACACTGGCACTTGTGCGTCCACAAGGTGTCACCGTTATGTTTAGTCGGAGCTTCAGTGACCCTGATGGTTCTTGAATTCTTACTTCTGTTTTTTTTTTTTTTACTTTCCAAGGTCTTCATCTTGACTCTGACCTTTGTGCCCCATCATTAGGGGAAATAGGTTGTGGGAGAACATGGGAGAGGGCCTTTTCTGTGGTAGCACCTTGACTGCAGAATTCCCCCCCCCCGAGACCCAACTGGCACCAACGTTAGACTCATTTTGGTGCCAAGTTAAAACTTAGCTTTTTATTAAAGCCTTTGGGCTAAAATGATTTTATCCAGGCAGCACATGCTGCTATATTATTCAAGAATGTTCTAACAAGTTTTAAATTATCTGTTTTTAAACGGAAAGGTTTTTTTAGTAGTTCTTTAATCTTCTAAATTTTTGTAATTATTTATTGTTTCATGTTGATTTTATTATAAGCCACCCTGGGATCTTTGAATAAAGGGCAGGATATAAATATTTCCATAGATAAATAAATAATTTTTAAGGGAAAACATGCCACTTTCCAAGCTTTTCCAAACTACAAGCTTTACCAAAATGTGTTATGCCTTTTTTCAGCGTAGAGTGATAGCAGTACTTTTATGAACAATTGCTTACTTTGGGGGAAAAAATTAATTTTCATACTAGACCTCAAAATTCTTTAATTCTACGGTTGATTAATCAAAAAAAGTCTGGAATCCTAGAACAGCAATGTAGATCCAGAAAACCCTGTACGAGCATATGTATATTCTATTACATTTGAATACTGTATTTGCTGGTGTATAAGACACTTTTTTCCTGGAAAATGACCTTTGAGAATAGGGTTGTATTGTACACCAGTGCTTCTTATATGCCAAGGCAAAATGGAAGGAAGCAGAGTGGGCAAAACCTTGTGGAAGACCTCCTTCCTCTCTGCCAATTCTCCTTCTCCCATGCCCATCCATTTCGCCTCCACAGGGAGAATTTCTGTGAGGCAAAATGGAAGGGAAGAAGGTGGGAAACCTCAAGGAAGATCTCCTCTCTGGTCTCCAGAACAGAGATCAACAATCTGGGTACAGTGAACATGTATTGAATGATGCATATGGAAACCTCTACTCATGCAGATATCAACAATCTACTGACTGCATTTGTATTTAATGTAATCTGGTACAGTGGTTCAAATACTGGACTACAACTCTGGAGACCAGGATTTGATTCCCCCCTTAGCCATGGAAACCTGTTGGGTGACTTTGGGTGTGTCATATACTCTCAGTTCCAGAAAATCCAATGGTAGGTTTGCCTCAAGGTTGCCAAAAATCAGAATCAACTTGAAGACACACATCAACAACAACACGAACACCTGTGTATTAACTCAAATGGCAAGATCATGTTAAAAGTGACAGAGCACTAAGGAGCAATAATTATTCTTTGCATGAGTCAGAAGGGCTTTAATTGTTTAATGACCTTCAGAGAGACAACACCACTGAAAATGTTGGACTGTCACAATGACAAGTTGTGGCTACAATCATTTTAATGTACACATTACTAAAACAGGGATTTCGGAAATATCCACTAGGGTGCTTCAAATTAGCAATCTGACTACAGCCCCCAACAAAGACTTGTACATAACATGAAGCATCAAGAACATTTCACAGACACACCAGTAGCCATGGCCTATCAATTCAAGCAGGGGAGCATCTCATCCAACAGTGATGGAACCTTCCTCCCATCAATCCAATATGAAGGCCAATACATCTTTCTGCAATAGCCTGGTGGCTCGTTTCTCAATGAAAAGCAATAAAACACTGACCGATTTTCTTTTCTTCCACCTCGCTGCTATCAGTTACCACATTAAAAACAGTTTCTCATACAAATATTACAACACAAACAGTATCTGTATATCCCATATCTACATACATCTGATAGATATGGTTTACAGGAAAGCCTGGTGCATCGGGACATACATATATGTTCCACCCATTTTTTTATTACTTTGTACATCAAACAGGTGAGTACATATGTGTCCCTTCCCCACTATCCATATGAAGTTTCTACTATGCTCCTAAGCAGAATAATATAAAACAAGAACCCCCCCCCCCAAAAAAAAAGAATTGTGCAATTTGCTAGACTCTGCAAATTGGTTCCAGAAAAAGGAATGCCAGAAGGCAGAATAATACTAGAGGTCTGCCATCTAATGTGTACATTTTGTTAAAAATGCCACATCAACTTTGTAAATGCCAGATAAAAGGACAGTCCTCAGCACTAATTGCATTATAACAAAGCTCCCCCTTCTTCCCTTCTCACTCTAACAACAAAGCTAATTGTTCCTCTGAGAAAAGAGGAGCAACCTGCAGGAAACACCCGCTATGGCATAATAATTCTCCCTAATGCAGACTCAGACCTGGATTACCCAAGCAGCTTTAGCAGATTTTTTGCCTTGCCTTAAGGCCTCCCTAACAGGATAAGTTGAAAAAGCATATAACTTGTTTTGGCCTTTTAGCCATGACAGGCAGAAAGCCTAAAAAAGTGTCAATACTCTTACAAAGAAGATGGGTTTCATTTAAGTGAATATCCAGGCTCACGCCACCCTTCTGGATCTGTTAAGCAAGGGAAGTTTTGTCCCAATAGACACACAAACATATAATATATCCTCCTTTTTTGGTAGCAAGACCAGGAAAGACCTCTCTGTGTATAAGAATTTGGGGGAGATGATACTGCCGCTGCTGCCGCTGCTTGATAGCCTAACCAGTACCAGCTCTGGATGGAGAGGACCCTTGGGATTTGGAACTTCGGTACTAGGCTCCTGCCTATATCAATGAACCTCCACAGTTTTTTCCTGATCAGTTTCCATTTTAATTTCACCCGAACCTGCCATTTTAACTCTGAGGCACTGTAGAAAATAAATGCCTTACAGCCAGACTAGATCAGTGGCTACCTAGTGCTAAACACCGGGGAAGAACTGAAGCACATCCCGAAAGGGCATTTGCAATGGAGATTGACGGCTGTCTGAGGATGTTGCACAGTGACATTAGAACTGGATCTGACCTAGTTCAAAGAAGCACCATATTAATAATGCTATTTCCCATATTTCAAAATTTTAAACTGAACACCTCTTATGCTTAGAAGCTAGCATAAGGAGCAGTATACCTTTAAAAATATGCATTTTTCTCAAGATTTGGGGGCTGCCCCTTTCTATGTTCAGACTTTTCTTTAGAGAATAACTTTGCAAATTACACATCTTTGCCAACCTGTTCCCAAGGAGTCCAACTTAGATTACAATATCCTCTTTTCATCTTTGCAACAACCATATTAAGTAGGTTAGTAGGTGACATACATGATTTGCTCAGGATCACTGTGTGAGCTTCAAAGCAGTGCTAAGATCTAAACCTTAGGCTACAATTCTATACTAATTTACAGTGTAATCCTAACCTTAGGATGTGCCAGCTATATGGAGTTAGGAAAAAGATGCAGCATCTTGTGTCAGCTGAACTGGCCTTTTGCCAGCTGAACTACTCACAGGCCAGCATAGCCTTCTGCCAACACATCTGCTCTCCAGCTGATATCAACCAGCAGAAGACCCCAAACCTGGGTGGAGAAAGGGCAGAGTTATCCCAGATCCAAACCTTTCTGATTTAGAGCCAGAGCCAGAAAGCTGGGACAAAGTTTGGGCAGAGTAATCATGCTGTCCACACCTCTAGATTGGGAGGGGTTTGGATTTAGCACAGTTTTAGTTAAACTTTTGTCAGCTCACCAACTCTGAGCCACCCTGACCACTTAAGATCGCAAACTGATTCAAGACTAAGAATAAATGAGAATTGTCTGTGAACAGATATGGATAAGACTGTCTCCCAATACCCAAACTCAATGCTTAAAGAGAGACAGAGAGACTAGCAGGTTAGATACAGATAAGCTATCAAACAGTTACTCTCTCTATCCATTGTTTTCTGATTTTATAGATCACATCTATTTTCTAAGTTACAGTTCTGGGCTAAGTTAGAGTCTTCAATAACCACTGCTTCCCACTTTTTACAAAATCCTACATTTCAGAAGACATTACGAAGACAACTCTGCATTTGTTTTTACTGAAAAATGAAAGCTTACTTAAAAGCAAATTAATGGTTGAATGCCAAAAGGCACATTTTGCATGGCATTTTACCATCTAAGTTACACACTTTTCAATAACAGCAATTCTTTATTATATAAAATTCATATACACAATGAAAATACACTAATCATTTAAACATGTAATAAACTCAGTTGTGGACAACTGATTTTTTAAAAAGAAAGGCCACATCGTAATCCTCCAAAGAAATTAAGCATTGTTTCACCTGCCAAAGAATGCCCTACAAATTTAAACTTTTTCATAATAAATGGGATTGAGGACATGCAGAACTGCTCTAGAAATAAATACAATGAAAGACATTCTGGGAAAATAATCTCTGGTACTGTTTTGGTTTAAAAAGATGCCTTCTTTCTGATGAGAGAATATGGTGTAGGAATATTGCTGAATCTTAAGAATTAGTTTAGCTATTTATCTGATAACACAAGAAAAAGACCTTCCTTTTGACAGTACAAGAAAAGAGCACATCCACAGAAATGGCTAAACTACGGTAGTTATCTAGTAGCCAAGCCCATTTGTTCACCCTCTAGAGGCATTCCCAGGGAATCATTATTTGCTCTGCTGATATCATATGCATAGACTGGATATGAGGGAGCATATCAATCTTGTATCTGTGTGTATATATTTTTTGTAATAGTCCTGGTGGAGCAAAAGTTCACAGGACTGTGTACAGAATGGAGATGACTGGCTTGGTTATGGTGGGACCAGTGGTGGCTGCCATGTCTTGGGCCAGTGGTTCCACTCCAGGTTTCAGTCTATACTTTAAGAGTTTGTCCAGGGTGCCAAATTCTATCTCCAAAATAGGTTCAGCACCTTGGATAGCTCCTTTAAAGCTATCCAAAACCAGGAATGGATTCACCAATCAATAACTTGGGAGCCACCAAATGCTGCTGGGTGAGAGTAGAGCTGTGTTTACTTCTCAGATTGGGAGCCCTGAGGCCTGTTGCACTGCAAGCGACCCACTTACATAAGAACATCACAGAGGCATTCTTACACAAGCACGTCCAGCAGGGCAATAGACAGTGCTGCTACCATAGTGTACCAACAGGATTCTGTCCAGGATCTTTTAACAGTTAAGAAATAATTCATCTTTGTCAAATGATTGGATGTGCTTGCATCAAAAAATATAACTATTTTGAGGGATTAGAACTACTTAGTCCAGCAGTTAACAAGAGCTTCAGTAAAACGGGGTCCACTAGGTGATCTGTGAGAAATGGCTAGCAGTCCACAATTTATCTTGAATGTACCCCAATAAAGGAAGATAAAGAAGGAGAAAAAGGAAGTCAGACTGTTGTGGGAGGCTTCTGGTGGATGTGGGGGTCTTTTTTAATGGGCACATAGATTACTCACCAAGATCTCTGCTCACTCACAAAACTCAGTTTTGGACAGGTCAATATATTCACTTGGCCTATAACACGCAACCATCCAGTAAAAGTCCAACTGACTGAACAATATCAATCATGCAGTTTTCTTTGATTTTGCTGAAGAATGAGAGGAATGCTTTTCTAGTGATAGGGATACAATGGTGCACTGGCAGCTGAAATAGGTGAAATCATTATATAGGAACAGCTTGCATCGATGTCTTATTGAGCAATTCCCTGAGCTGGTTGTATTTAAAATATTAAAAGCTGAATGGGATATGCAGTTTGTGTACAGCAACTTATGTGCAGACATTTCAAAAAGATGCAGACAGTAGTTTCCAAAGTTCCCAGTTAGCCCTATGCTCTACTCAGAAGAAGACAGGAAATCTACACTGCTGTTTCTCTTTCAAAGGCAAAGCAATTTAAGACTCAAAGCAAGAACCTGACAGAGTCTTCCTCCTTTTGGAGCCCTCCAGTTGTGTTGCACTACACCTCCTTCTAATCTCAACCCCCCCCCCCAAAGCAGCATAGCTGGCAGCACAACTATGAGAGATACAGTCCAACAATTATGGAGAGCACTAGATTCAGGAAGGTGACCACAGGCCTCAGGCAATTCTCACAGTACAGGTATTCAGCTCTGCTTGTTTGGACTCAGATGCAACAAAGAACAAAACCCACAACATATGCTGATCTTCCTCCCTTGAGACACAGTAGCATGTCAGTAAAGTACATAATAAATAAAGCAGGCTCACTACAGAATCCTCAACACAGATAACAAAAGGATGGACATTACACATTATACGTCCCCAACATCTCACATGTTAAACTTGTTACTTACTGCCTTTTTAAGATGGAACCCCAGAAGGGCTTAGTGCTACTAGCCCTTGTGGGAGGAACAGAAGGGAATGTTCTAAGTTTGGGGGCGGAAGCTAGTTGGAGCGCACTGTACCTGCCTCAGAGTCTTGGGCCTATTTGGTTAAGTTTCTTTGTGTGTGAGTTCTTAAAGACAGATGTCACTTTGTGTTCCAGGAGGTTTTAATAAATGATGTTAGTTGGAGACATCTGTGCACAGTGCTGTGTATCATATTGAAGAGAGCCACTGTTATTCATAAAGCTAAAACCCAGGTCACAGGATTAGTAAACATATGCTTCAACTAAGGAGATAACTCAGTCAGCAGCTACTTGAACAAAACCACAAGAGTATAATTTAGGACTACAGATGTGAACTTCCAGTGAGGGGGAAAAGCTGCAAAAATTCAGGAAAAAAGTATTATTTCTTTTCCAGTGAGAAAATGAGATAGTTTGGGGAGTGGGGAAGACTTGTAGTAAAATATATTTTCTTTTGGAAGAAGTGAAATGCTTCTAAAGAGAAGACTCAATTTGCTCAAAATGGCAGGAATTACAAACTATGGATATCTGTAAATAAGACTGCTTGCAACAGGGGTGGTCATACTTCAAATTCTGTAGATATGCACTACCCCATTTTTTGGCTTTGCTTGAGCTTTGGAGGGCTGCAGTGCATTCTGGGTAACCAGGACTAACAGTGTGTCACTTCCAGTCATATTTCAGGCCATTCTGGGATGGGGTGTGTGGTCTACTTAAGGATCGGGAGCTCTCCAAAACAGAATTCTACAGTCCCACAGATGTTTTTAAAACATTTTTCCAGCCAAAACATTACTTTTTTAAGTTCAATTTTCTGAAGAGGAGTAGCAGGGCCTTTGGAGGTGACTGAGGAGATCCCAAAGCAGCCTACAGCCTGTTCCCACTTCTGCTCTACACAAATACAGAATGATAATTTCTGGTCATACATTGGCTATACACAATATTCGAACACTAGATGCATTTCTGCACCTAACAGCTGTGGCCACTTTCATGAAAAAAAAAAAAGGTGTGTGTGGGAGTCTCTTTTGATTGTGATGATGCACTATTATGGACACGTTCAACATTGTGTCAATTTTTATATCTAATTATGCAGCTTGCGTAGTCTTTACATCAGTGATGTCCAATTATTAAACTTCGTATTGCTCATTACAAGATTTGTGGTTTCTATTTTCCTTTTTTCCTCTTTTTACTCAGATGTCAAAAACTAAGATACGTATGCTTGGATAACACAGGGTGAAGCAGTCAGTAGCCCTCTGTTTGGTACAAGGTAAATTCACAACTTCACTTTTTACAAAATTAAGGTTTTTACACTTTTAAATTTCATAAATTACATCAAAGAATATAACTTTCCATCCTAACCATGTTTTGAATGAAGCATTTTATATTGCTAAAGCAGTAAAATGTGTTTTGCTTTGATATGAAAATAAGTACTGCATATATTTCAATTTTTTCTCCAAATCTCAATTTTTTGACTGAAAAAAAAATATCTGGGCTGGGGATCTTCTTATGGCATCCAAATATAGAGACATTTCACTTCTCTACTTAGAAACAATTCTGTTTTCACTATAACTTGCCCACATAAGACAGCAGAGAACAGATATATACTAGATAGATCATTGCAGCAGCAGTGGTGGTGATTGTGAGTTACAGGATCAGGCAGGTATTTCATTCATGCTGCCAGGGACCTTGAACTGAATGCCCCAGACCAGAAAAAAATAAATAAAAGGACAGAAAGAAAGATATTTAAATTGAGAGAAGTACTGAGGAACAACTGCAGAGAATACAATCACGTCTTATTTTCTAATGTTTACACGATTTCCCTTTCTCCCAGAACACCACTGTCCCAACTTGTATTCCTGAGGAATACCCTGAGAAGTTAATTTCATGAACTGTTACTTCACTATCTGCACAGCTGTCCTTATTTTATATTCTTGCATAATTACAACTCTTTGTAGTGGCTCCTGAATGCAAGCATGCACATACATTCTTTTTTTCCCCTTTATCGGTAGTTGTTTGCATGGACTACAAAAAAATTCTCAAGAAATTAAGACACATTTTTTATTATCAGTATTTTTTTCTAGCCTTCTCTTTAGAAGTACAAAAGCCTTGTCCTTAGCCACAGAGTAATAAAAAAAGAAACACAACATAAGCCAGTTGTTTTTTCAGAACTTCCCAGCCTCAGGGAACCTTTTCTTTAGCTATTCATCTGCCAGTGTTGGGCATTTGCCATGATGAGCAACAAAACTGCTGTGCACTGCAAAGAATTCTGGCAATGCACTCTCAGTTCATTCTGGGTTTTATACCGGGCATGCCCAGTGTGGCTGTGACCCTGTAGAAACAGAACTGCTCCCTAGATTCTTCTGCGGCTGCACATCTCAGAGAAAAACTGGTAATAGCAGAAAAATTGTTTTGGGGAGCAAGAGCTTTGGAACAAAATGTTTCCAACTCTTACACCTCCTTGCCTCAGTAAAAAAACCAGTGTTATAGGAATCAAGGAATTTGGCTGAACAACTAAAGAGAAGTCAAGAAACTTTGATGCTTCTCAACAGGGCTAATTTTTAATACAGATGTAAGCATAACCATTAAAACTTAGGCTTAAAACAGAAATGGTGCTAATATTGCTAGGAATAATATATCCAACATGAGGAACCAAGATCTAATGCCAACACTCACCATCTGAATGGGTTTCTTGTGCAAGTCTCTCTCCGTTACCAGTTTCTCTTGGTCAGTGACATAGAGGCCTTTTTGTGCCAGGGCTTGGATAACGGCATCATGGCCAACGAGTGGTTTGGCAGCATCACTCTTCAGAATAAGACTCCCAGCACGACAGTAGAGTTCAGCAGATAGCAGCAAATTAACGACAGGAGGTTTAATGTGTTCCTGGTCATATTGATCTGTATAAAATGGTTCTCGAAGCTCCTCTGGTACGTTTTCTACAAAGTGAAAAATACAAGCACCTTGAATATATTTTTTTAAAAGTTTAATTGCCAGGAAAATCTCTAGATAGAATATATTTTTTTTTAAAAATTAACACAGAGAAACAGTACTACAATTTTACTGCAGAAGTTCAGTTTTCTATGTAGATTCCATGGTTTTAATGAAGGGAAACACTCAACTTAGAAGAGTTGCTTTCACTCTTCATCTTGCAAAATTTTACAACGACTAACTTTGTACTGAGAGGGACAACAATGCCTCCTTTGATTTTTATTTGTACAGTAGCCCATAATTTGTAGCAAAAAAACCTTTCAAGTTGGGCAAGTGACAAATCAACCATTTTGCACACAGCCCCTGACTTGCTTTTTAGTTGTTTTGGGTCAGTGTGCAAATGTGCATGACTATGTCCCTTCAAGTAACCTATCAACTTATGATGACACCATGAACTTCACAGTCCTCTTAGGAAAGGACTCCTCAGAGGTCGCTTTGTCAGTTCCGGCCTCTGAAATATAGACCACAGCACCTAGTATTCACTGGCAATCTCTCATTCAAGTACTAACTAGGGCTTATCCTGCTTAGCTTCCAAAATGTAGAAACCACTAAATATGATGCCTATCTAAATAAGCTTCACTTTATAAAGGATTACCATACCACAGCCCTCCCTAATCTGATGAACCAGGAGTCATACTGCAATATCCATCATCCTAACCAGCATGGTTATATGGGGATAGCAGGAACTGTAGACTGACACATCTGGAGAGCCTCAGATTGGGAAATGCTGCCATACTGAGGGTTGGTTGTTGCTGTTGTTTTAAAAAAGCAAGTTAGTGATGTACATTTCCACTGCCCTTCGAAAGCTAGAGATTCAACACTGATTGAAACCCAGTTTTAACTCAGAAGGTAAATGTGCATCTGGGCTGTTTCAGACCTCTGCTGTGGCTTGGGTGAGTCAACATTAGCATTCCAATTCTTTTAAAAAAATCTCACAAATAGGACAGTTATCAAAGAGAAGGGACTTCGCATTTCTGCAAATGATAAGTTTCTTTATATTGATTTGCCATAAGCAAGGACAACCAGAGAGCAGCACAAATATTTGACATCAGATGGATTTGTTAAGTCTTGTAAAGGCTGCTATTATATGAAGGGAATGGCACAGGATAAAAATGAGTGAATAATATATACACCATCCTGTTCTATTGCCTTTTCCCTGATCTTCAAAGCATCTGCAAACAGTTGCCAATTGATTTTTGAGTTCTTTTTTTAATGTGGGATAACCTGGTCACAGGCCTTCCACATCTCTTCTTGTTTCGTCCTGAGGAACACTGTTAGGCAGATGCTCAGGAATCAGCAGAGGAACTGTAAAGTGCTACATGACTTATGGGGAAATATCTTTTGGCTTGTAAAATTTAGAAACTAGCTATAACATAATTTATCATTTTTATCATGGTGGCAAGTTTTGATTTTTACTGCTTTTGCCTAACAAAACACAGCAATTACAAAATGTAGAATCATTCCATATTGCATCTGTTTATTAATAATAGCAACATTATTGGACCTTCACAAAAATGCCAAGATGGGATTAGGCTACATACTTCAGAGTGAACTTAGTTAACATTGAGGTTTCCAATAAACTGATGGATGACTCCCATTTTAAACAGATATTACACAAGTTAGTATATTGGTGTCCTGCCTTGTATGTAGAACAGGGGATTAACTTTTAGCCCCTGAAGCCTACTGGAGGCCACATCTGCCCTCCAAAGCAGATCCAGTAGCGTCCAGAAGTCCACTTCTTCAAGACCCTTGAAGGGGTAAAGACAAGACACAGTTTCTAAGGAGATTTCCTCTCCTAGAAGGTTCCAAAAGACACCACTCTAATTTTTCCAGCATAATTCCAACTCCTGACTTACTGAGTTCCTTACTGATTAATGCATAATGTATATAAATTCATAAATAGGAGCAACCAGAATGGAACTTCAAGAATGACCCAGTTTTGGATCCAGACCATGCTTCATGTCATGTGGGCTTTTGTCAGACTTGCCAGGCAACATTTATGGAGACCAGCATACCTCCCTCATCTCCACAATCCCTATGGAAGCTGACCTTTCAAATGAAATCTATGCATTTCAAAGTTCATAGGCACAGACTACACACATGTGATTTTGCACGGCTATGCTTCATTCAGATGGGCTGTCCCACATGACAGTGGGACCAGATGGAAACCCTTCAAGGATCATCCAGACATGCAAAAGATAATCAGCAGTGAACCTGAAGATGACTTCCAGTCTCTGTTTCTACAAAAGCAGACCCTGCACACGACAATACTCAGAAACGAACATTAGCCAGACCAATAGTATATTACGAACAAGGGGGAAAACAAAAGACAGTATGCAGCTACAAGTGCCAGTGAAACCTTAGCAACGGAAAAGACTAACAAAGAGTATTTTCTTCCTTCATCCATTTTCTTCTTCCTTCATCTAACAACTAGGCAACTTGATGCTATCCAGATGTCTTGGGCTATTATCACCAGCCCCAGACAGTATGGCCAACTGTCAGGTAATGTACATTTTGTAGCCCAAAACTTCAATAGGGCAGAAGCTGACATATCCCTGACCTAATGTATCTGTGTTATTACCTAAAGGAGTACATATAGGACTGTGGAATATGTCATAAGTAAACTGCTAAGCTTTTGCAAGTTTAAAAAAATGTAAGAGGAAATCTGCTCAAACCTATAGGCAATAAAACTAGGTAATTACAAAGACAATTAACAAGAGACTTTGACATACACATTAAAGGAAAGAAATTCAAAATTATCGGAAATCCTGTTGTTCCCTACTCCATATCTCATCTTCTCTGCCAACAGTACTATATTCCATGCTGCCTAGGGCTGATGGGACTTGTAATCAAATACATCCAAAAGGTACCAGGTTGAAGGATATTGCACATGAGTACAGTGAGTTAGAGAAGGCATACAGAAAAATGCTATTGTAGATGTCTTGTACATGTAGTTGATTGGCACTTTACAGACGAGCGCAGAAAAGTCCTCAGAGTGTTTTTTAGATTGAATGGCTGCTGCAGGAAAAAGGGAAGGGTATTTGAAAGACAAGTTTGATTTGCCATTGATAAGACAAGCTGTTAGAACAACCATTCTCAAACTTAGGTCTTCCAGATGTTTTGGTCTTCAGCTCTCAACAGTTATCATGGCCAGTGACCAAGGAATCTGGGAGCTAAAGTCCAAAATGTCTGGAAGGCAAAATATTCAGAACCACAGTATCAAGAGGATGCTGGAAGAAGAAATTCATTAGGCAAGTTAATTTTCAAGACTATGTAAATAAAAGCTCCTGCATCATACCTACAACTGCTATACAGCTTTCATTCTGTGGACACAGGCAATTAAGCTCAGGAAGAGAGACCGGTAAAGCAATTAGGTAGCAGGAAAGAGAAAGTTCTGCTTCTTTAACTATAAAGCCAAGCTCACCTTGAAATCAAGGAGACAAATCCAGAAGCTGACTTCTTTTAAAGGCACTGTCCTAGGGAAAATGGAACTGATTTACTTACTTTGTGCACAGGTTCTAAAGAATTTTACCATTGCTTCTTTCATATGCATATTTTTGTCCTAAGAGAAAAATATATATAGATAATCTCTTGGAATAAAAACAGGTTCTTGCATATTATTTATGGTGTGTCTGTAGGGATGCAAGGTCCTGTGTGACACCATTTAAAATAGGAGGTTACACAAAATCTTATCTTCTACTTGGTTGCCTCTTTATACGAGCAGATGGGCACAAACTGAGGATAAAATAAGAACAGTCATCAGTTAGCCTCCACCTATAAAGTCACCGAAGAAAAATCGATATGCACTACAAAATTAGGTATGTCAGTAAGGATCCCTACCCCTCTAAAATACAGAAAATGGTTTCAGGTCACTTCTTTATACCAGGGACGGGGAAGATATGACTGCCAGATGTTATCTGACTGTAATTCCCACCACACCCATGGTGGCTGGGATTTGGGAGCCCAAGTAAGTCTGAACGGTCATAGTTTTTCTACTCCTGCTTTATATAGTATATCAGATCTGATAGCCTACACATAAGAGTTCTCTCTGTGAAAGCGGAAGCGAAGCTGGGATAAAACAAGAACAAGAAATCTATTGATTTTCACCATCAATGTATTTGTTTTTGTTTTTGGCAGTATTAATGTATTGAGGTAAAAAAGATCACATTGCAATGAACAATGCCCCAAGATAAATTATGCAAGATTAAGTACCTTTTTCAAAAAATAATATATTATTTTATTTAAGAAGTCAATTCACTACCCTAAAATACATCAGAATGCAGTTTGAGGTAGTAAAAAATTATGACAGGGCATTTTGTTTTGTTCTGTTCCATAAAGGCAGATTTTTTCTAAAAAAATATTTTACAAAAAGACAGATGTCTTGATTTATAATACTTTGCAGAAGTATTTGCCTTCTATTGACTTGTCCATATTTTGTTGGGTTACAACCCAAAACTGAAATGAATTTACTTAAAATCATTACCACATGATGCACACAAGATACGCACTGTGAAGATGCAAAATATTTTTATTATGGCATGAAAGGTAAGTGAACAGAACAAAATAGAAATGAAATGGGGACTTGTGGTTTGCATAAGTACGGTATTCATTCCCTTGCTGTGACGTGCCTAAATAATCTCTGGTGCAATCTATTGCTTCCATAAGGCACAGAAGTAGATGAAAATTATGAAAATGCTGGACAGAATTTAGCAACTATTCAACAAGCCTGTGAAGAAGTCACTTGGAAATATAATCTATTTTACTCCTTGTCCTGTCCATTTATTTTAATTTATTTTGTTGCATGCTTTTTCTTTCATAATGCTGGTCATGGAGGGAGTCCACTTGTATGCAATTTCAGTGCCATATAATCTCAGATTAAATACTTTATTTATTTCCTGTTTTTATCCCAATATGGGACCTAAACAGAAATCTATCTGTTTCTTGAAGGCACCAGTGTTTATTGGGAGAGGATATTGAAAATAAACAACATAATGAAGGTGATGGAGCTATCAAAATTGGCCCAGAGACCTCAGTCAGGATTGGGTTATAAAACAATACCCCATACTATGAACTTTGCCTGAGAAAACCATTAAATTCATTGTTACTAAATGGAAAGAATACGGCTCAACTGCAACTTTGACTAGAGAGCTGCAGTTCATGGATTTGACTGGCAAGGGGCATCCACCCAAACTCAGTGACTAGATAAAATGCGCATTCATCAAGCAACCAAGAGGCCAATGGTAACTCTGAAGGAGCTGCAAAAAACAATGGGATGACAAGCACTCAGATGCTCCACAATGCTTGGCTTTAGGGCAGAGTGGTGAGGAAAACAGCCATTGTAGAAAATAATCCATATCAAGTTTGCAAAAAGACATGCAGGAGACATAGCAAACATGTAGGAAAAAATCCATTGGTTCGTGAGGACCAAAACTGAGCTCTTTGACCTTGTGGTATTCAGTGTATGGCACAAAGCCAAAAATACTCATTGACCTGAGAACAACATCCCCCCAGTGAAGCACTGTTATGGCAGCAACATGTTGTGGGGATGCTCTTTTTCAGCAGGTACTGAGAAACTGTTCAGGACTGGGGGGAAACGGATTGAGAGAAAGAAAAGGCAATTCTGGAAGAAACCCTGTTTCACCCTGCAAGGGATCTGAAAAGGGAGCAAAGGTTCACTTTCCAACAGGAAAAAAACCTGTGTTTATATTGCCAACACAACACTAGAATGGTTTAAAAAAAATAAAGAAGAAGAATGTGAACATATCAGAAGTGTCCAGAAGTCCACCTTGGGTTTTGAAAAATGTGTGTTTTTTAATGTCAAACTGTGCGCACACACCTGTCCATCAGCCTATTTAGAAGATGGATTGCTATTCTTGGAGGTTTTTAGGAGACTATTCTTTTTGCTAGAAAACAGCAGCCTAGAGCGTCTAAAGTCAAAAAAGAAAAAAAAAAGATCTTGAAGAAGGTTACATGCAGGGGACCACGTTCTCCCAATTTTGGGAGACAAGTGGGATACAATGCTGCTGGTACTACTACTACTAGAACAAGAACAATAAAGAATTATAATCAGTTTGCCCACATCTTCTCTGTACTTCATAGATTTCCACCATACCATTTTATTTCTATCTTGAGAAATGAAGAGCCATTTTATATTATGGAATTCTCTCTTAAATGTCTGCTGAATGCAAGCACTTTGAAGAAATTATGGGCATTTAAACACATGCCCTTGTTTATACAGACAGGTTCAGAAATAGAGAACTCTAGCTGAATTTAAATTTTTTCTTTTGCAGAATATATTCTAAAAGTAATCCCATTTTGGTAGATTAGGCTGCTACAATTCAAGGATTTGGTTGGCAAGTAGTATTAATGAGCTAAAGTCACTATTAACCCTCTCTGAAAAACAGATATGAAATCAATTAGCTGAATATTGCAGCAGCTTATTTTTACTAATGCTGCAAAAGTAATGCAAAGAATATATATTACATATACAATACAAATGCTAACAGTAGAAGAATGTTGCTGTTGCCTAAAAATTTGTAGTAAGAGATGAAAACCAAGTTTACTTTCAGTCTTAAAAAGTAACAAGAGAATGTTGATTTATATGGAAAATTATTTTGTCCAAATGTAATCTCACTGATCTACTGCCACTACCAGCATTGATTTGCTTATAAACACCTGTAATGAAGCAATTTCTGCTACAGTTCAAACAATGGTTTTTAGAACTTTAAAAAGTGGAACCCAAATATTCCATGCATGTATGGTATTCATTCAAACTCTACTTTTCCAGTTGAACATAAGAGCGAAGGTCAAGTTTGCTTTGGTCTTGGAGTCAAAATATCAAAAGCACTAAGTTTTAAATGGACATGAAGTCAAATCATTACACAAAGAGAGAATTTCTAAAGTCAGATTAGAGAGATGGGACAATTGTACATATTCATTAACAGATATTTCCTGTTTATGTGCTGAGTAAAAAGGACTTTTACTTTTCAATACAAAGTGAAGCACACAGGAATAGAGCCACTGCAGAAGAGGCACAGCATTTCTGGCCACTTCCATTCCAAGCACCTCAGAAGAAACTCAGTCACTGTCTTCCTCCCAAATATAGTCCAGAATGGGATGGAAGATCTTTGCTGCAGTCACGTAGTACATCTGAGCTGTCTGAGGAACCTTGGTAACACAACATAAAGAACTTCAACCTTCTCTTAACTTTGACAGATTTATCTGTTACAATTATATGCCACCATTTTCCCAGTGGGCTCAAGGTGGCAAACAGCTCTCCTCATTCTCACTTTATCCTCACAACAAACAAATGGGATGGGTAGGTGAGGAGAGGGAGAGAGGGAGAGAGAGATTAATTCAAGGCTACTAAATAAGCTTTATGATTTAGAGTCCATCTGCATTATACAGTTATGTCTCATGGCACTTTAACTATTACTGTTCCATTCTATGGAATCCTGAGGTATGTAGTTTGGTGACGTATTCAGAATTCTCTGCTAGAGAGGTCTACTACCTGTCTAATTCTAAGGAGCTCAACAAATGGCAAATCCTAGGATTCTACAGGATGCTATCACAGTTACTGTTGCATAACACATAGTGCATACAAACCCCTGCTGGGTATCTGAACCTGGATATCCCAAACTCCATTCCAACCCTCTAAATCATATACAGCACTTGTTCTCACACTAGTTTGGTACACCTTTGAAATCAAATGTAGCTAAGATTATGGTGTTCCTAGCTCCAACACTGGAATGCTAGGACTCATTCAATCATAGGCAGGGTGGCACACTCATCTTAACAATAGAACTGTGGATATCTGGTACTTTATTCAGACACTGTATGGAGAAGGGCTCACATTAGTTTCGCCTGAACCTCCAGCCTATCAATTTAATTAGAATGACCTCTATGCCCTAACAGATGTAGAGAGAGCATTTAAAGGTTTATGAAATTATCACAGTTTCCCTCTTGCCAGCATACCTTTATTTTTTTTAAAAGCTTTTCATTTTTAAGCTTTTCATTGTGTTGAAGATGCTTTAGCTCTTTCTGGTAGTTCTGTCAGATCAACAATATCACTTTTGAACTGAAAAGCACTTGAAAAGTAGTTCATGATTTGGAATTGAGGAAGATATAATGTTCCAGTAGACATGTCTTGAATAACTCTTAAAATACAGTCAGCCCTACATATCTGCTAGGATTAGGGGTGCAGGACTGCCACAAACGTGAAAAAATTACAAATATCAAAATGTGTGTATGTATGTCTGTGGGAAGGGGGTCGAGGCATGGTAGGGAGAATGGACATCCAGAATCTAAACCAGGTCAGGGAAAGAAGAAGGAAAGGGGTGGTTGGCATTGTGGCCCTATACTTCCTCTCTCTCATCCATCTCTCTCTTTGGGTGTGTAGGGGGCACTGGGAAAGGGTTTGAGGTGCTGAGAAATCAGGCTATGACCTGTTCTTAGTGGCCAGGCAGTGGCTGGTGGAGGAGGAGGAAGACCAGAGGCTGGTTTTTAAAGGGTTGTGTGACCTGATCAGATCCATCGAGAGGGAAGATACCCTGGAAAAGAAGTGTCTGAGGTATAGAGGAATAGGGGTTGGAGAAATTAACAAATAATCAAATAATAATCAAAGCAAATAATCCATTAAAGTCAAATCCATAAATGTAGAGGGCTGATAGTGTAGACAAAAACAGGAACTCTTCAGTCTTGATGCTACGGATAGCTTATAATTAAAATTTTTACTCATCTATGCTTTCATGACAACAGTGATTGCATCCTCTATGTATGTATGTATGTATGTATGTGGATACATATATACATACAAGGCACAATCACTGTTGTCATGAAAGCACAGATGACTGTCGTCATGAAAGTATAGATGAGATGAAAGCATAGATGTGTTTTAAGTATAAACTATCCATAGCATCAAGACTGAAGAATTCCTGTTTTCGCTAAACCAATACATATATTTCATATATATATATATATATATGAAAAGGAGCATGAGGGTCTCACTGCAATTTCACATTAAACTAACAACCTAATATTAACTTCTGTAAATTAATGCTCTGCTGGTTTCCCTTCTGTCCCCCAAAAAAGCTCTTGAAGTCCAACTGTAAAGCTGATGAGCAGTTTTAACTAGCTATTTGTGTGTGCTAGCTTGCCCTAAGTATAATGTTGGTTTAAGATTATCAACTCAAGTGAACAGGGTGGAGGCACAGAACATCAGGAAGTAATTTGTGTTCCATTTTCAGAAAGTACTGGCCACAAAGAGCCTGAACTTTTCATTACAGGAGATGGCCTGTTCTTATGCCTTCCTAAAGATGCTTGTTGTACAACTAAAGATTTTTTTTTTTACCACAACCAGGATGGCTGGAGGCTTCCATGTCAGTGGTACAGTAAATCCACTCTGGGTTTTATTCTAGACATTAAATGAACCATTTTGGAGATAGTGTTTGGCACCTTGGACAGCTCCTTTAACATCTGAAATAAGATGCAGTGCAGATTTAGCACACACCTGACGCAGGTACTGCTGAAGCCCAACAGCTACCGCAATACCCAGTACTACATAATGAGGGTAATGAGGAGCTGCTTTGCTGTCTATTTCTTGAGGCATGGTGTCTGTGGGGTTGCTCAGTTAGTCTTAGGTTGGCACACAGACAACCCCACTGCTATTTCCTGCCTCATCACTGCAACTTCAAGCACAGATCCCTTCCCATAATGGCATACTAAGAGCTCCCTTATACCTCTGTTCTATACAAGACAAAATATTCCCAGTACAAGATGTGATAAAAGTGTCAGGCATTCCACCTCATGCTGCTGGCAAAAAACAATGCTGCTTACTGCTTTCAATATAAGCAGTAATTTCAACATCCTGTTTTCCTACCAGAGCAGTATTTGACATAACCATGAAACCATGAAATATAATCTTTAAGAATACAGTTTCTAAAACTAACAAACATATAATATAACCACTACCACTCCACAACCTAGAGCAAAATATTTTACATGTTAAAACTCGTACAAAAAAAATAGGTGTTGCAAGTTACAAATGTTTTCCACTCTTGGCATACAAAATAGAAGAAAATATTGAAGGGTTTCAGAACAGGAGAACATTCCAGAGTTGTGCCACTGCCACAGAAAAATCACCATCTCTCACTGTTACTCAGCAAAATCTCCCAACATTGCACAGAGAACAAGCCTTCTAATCCTAGGGCAGGCATATATGGACCTAAGCAGCCCCTAAGTACTAAAGTTAGATAGAAAATTTGCTGACATAAAATAGTCATTGTTGGAATGGGTTGGTTCAGCTGAGAAATAGAAAAAAAGTGTTTATTTGATCTAATGAACTGCTAATGGGAAACCTAACAAAGCAGGCTTACAGGTAATGGAGAGAGGAGGAAAAGACAGCCTTGCTGAACTGGCTGACATCCATAAACACGGTATGTATTTGAGTCATAGTCTACTTTGCAATTTTCACAGGCTCTATAAGTGCAACTGCAACATACAAATAGAATTTAAAAATATAGCAATAGTTAAAATATAAGTACTGTACAAACTATTCAACTTATTCAGCAAACAAGCCAAGAATTATGTCAGATTTCAAAGTATTTACACAATGAAAATGTGTCCTTTTAAAAAAAGTCTGAATTGTCCATCTAAATCAGGAATAGGCAAACTTCTGATGTTTTTGAGCTGCGGCTCCCATGATCCCTTACCACTGGGTATCCTGAGTAGGCTGCTTGGAGTTGCAGACCACCAATAACTTGCAGCAACTGCTGCCTAGCCTTTACCTAAATTAACCAGTATCATGAACTTAAAATAAATGTGGAGCCACCTATGAAAACATTCTACCAGCTTCATTTGGCCCATAAACTCTAATATTGCCCTGCTGCATGGTCTATTATTAGACCTCAAAATACAAGGCATACATATGGGAGGAGGTCCTTCCTCAAACATCTGAGACTTGAATCTATTCAGCCATAATGCATTTAGCTCAGCCCTAAAGAAGCCAGCATGGGGTAGTGATCTGAGTGTTAGATGCCATGAAAACCCAGTGGGTGACCTTGGATGTGTCACATACTCTCAGCCCCGGAAAACCCTATGATAGGTCACCCTAGAAATAGCTTGAAGGGACACAACAGCAACAACAATTAACATCCAGTGAAATTAAAAAAAAAAAGGTAATTACCTGTCTAATGTCAAGCATTACTACAGTTGCCACATTCTGAATCAACAGAAATTTTCAATCTGTCTTCACATGGTAGATTGTAGCAGTCCAACTGAGAATACACTCAGGATATGTTGGTGGTTTCTTTCCAAGAAAGACAAGCTGATTAAATGTATCAGTGACTATGGCTTCTATTTGCAAATGCACAAGGAGATCTAGATCCATAGCAGTGAAACACCATGCCTGTATTTCCCCTTCCCACAAGGAATGCAATCGCTATCCAGAACACATATTCCTACCTCCTTTCCAGGAAAGAGGGCCACCCACTATGAGCAACCATATCATGTTTGAACTGAGCACCAACTTATTCACTCAACTACTGACCTCATGCAGTCATTTAAGGACAAAGCTGCCATAGCTGGTTCAGGTGGAAAAGAGAACTACCTAGAGGACAAAATAGCCATCAAAAACAAGATAGGTAACTCAGATTCTCAGAACAAAGAAGCCAGTTGAAGCATGTTAAGAAATGAGAAGGAAAGTACATTTTTGGTGTTAACACTAAGAAAAATCTTTAGGAACCTCAATTTTGTATTGCTGTTCTTACTGATCATACTGTCCCTCTGTGAGTTTCACTATATTCAGTTAAATTGCTGAAGGATGAAGGCAAGACAGAGGTAAACTTTAGCAAACAAAAGCCTACGATTCAAGTGAACGTGTTGCTCTCCAAATATTGTTGGAAAACTAATCCTATTATCTCTATTGCCCATGAATGCTGGGGTGATGAGAGCTGAAATGCACCAACATCTGGAGGGGCAGTTCCTTCACCCTTCACCTGATTTAGATAAGCCTCTAAATCAGATTAACAGAGCTATACATCTCAAATAAGTGGAGGCGGCTGTGCTGTTCCAAGGACAACTTTAGAAAATGGTAAGAGATAAATGCTAAAATACATACAGCATTACACTTTCATTAGGGCAACTCAGAGGTCACAAAATATTGTGTGAGTTTTCAAGTTCTGTACAATATTTCATCATGTGAAGAAGGGAAGGAGGAAGGGGGTACATTTGTTAGATCCCTATAATTGCAGAAACAGGTCAATACACTCATAGACTGGGATCCTATCAGGTAGTCCCAACCAGAGCACATGCATTGAATCAATTGGTGAATGCTGAGTCAACATACAGGCAAATCCCACTGATTCAATGACTCAACTTTTGGCCATAGGAAGAAATGTATTTGTTTTAGCAGCAGAAACTTCTACATCAGCCCCTGCTAAAATTGGGCAATTTGCTACAGAGATAACTGGGGATATCAATTTCTACATTGTTGTTGTTACTGTTGTTGGTGCAACTTAAATCAGGGAAGTTGAACAGGGGAAAGGGTTAAACTCCTTCAGCAATACTGTAGCTTGTAAACCACCCATGGTTATTTTTATCTTTTAGAGAAAAAAAATCGAAAAGGTTAAATCACAGATCTCTTGTCATCTTAATTTTGTCCTCAGATCTTGCAGCTAAATCCCATATAAGACATGTGAATCAAGTAGCCCTCTGTATGTCATTGGACTGCAAATCCTAGCAGAGTAGCTGATGGTGAGGAATGCTGGGAGCTGCAATCCAATAAAAGCTGGATGGCTGGATGATTCCCACCCTTGTCCATCAGCATGGACTCTTTATATGAAGTATATCTTCATGTTCTATACCAAACACCATCTCAGGAACAAAAACAGGATCACTATACTATTATAAATGCTAGAAAAAGAGGTATGGCCCCATAAATAAGATACATATGATTTACTTCGGCTCAAAAAGAAGCAATGTCATATAGTGTAAATGTGCATCCACCACTGTGCTGTTCATGTGGAACCTAGAGTCACATCCATATTGGCATTGCCCAAAAGAGGGGCAGGCACAATCTAAAATAGCGAACAACATGGCTGACTAGATTAGTCACTTTGGTGGGAGAAGGTAGGAAGCCTTTCACAGCTAGACAGTACTCGGAGGCAAGGATGAGAAAGAGCCTCCTATTAAGGCAAGATTTGCCTTTAAGTTTTGGAGGAGGAAGCACATTTCCCCAGAATTTGGTGGAAAGAAGTAGTAGTATGGCACTAGCATACTGGTAACACAAAACTCACAAACTGTGGTCAACACCTCTTATCGGCTTAATGTATACATTAAAAAGTGGGACAGAACTCTGAGACTCCACAGGCCTATGGTCATGTTATAGAATGCTGCCCCTCCACCAGCATTACCATCCATGCGTGCTGCTTCTAACAATAGGGAAGGGACAGAGTCATTGTGGTTTCCCCAAGCTCCATCCCAGCTGATGGTATCAAAAGCCACCAAGGGGTCCATCAGAAACAATAGGGACACAGTCTGATTGTCTAGTTCCCGTATAGGTCATCTGCTAAGGTGACCAAAACCATCTCTGTCCCAAAACTGATTCTGAAGCCAGACTGAAATACATCAGTGAGTTTCATACAAGAGCTCCTGGAGCTGGGATCTTACCGAAATGGTAAAATAAACACAAAAAAGAATGTACCTTAACATGTGTCCCCATAATCCTGTTCAAGAAACTACTATGGCAGAGAAATAAATTGGAGAGAACTCTTTGAGAGAGGAAACTTGAATTCCACTACTTCTCTGATGCAGTTACCAAACTATGATGATCCCAGACATATGTTACATTTTGATACAAAGTAGTTGGATTATTTGGGCTGCTAAATTGCTGTTCTATGCCTTCTGAGAAGTCAACTCTGTTCCATTCAACAGAATTTACTTCCTACGAAGCATGTACAGGACTGCAAATTAAGCGTAAGATTTCCTAAATGTACAAAATTCTCATCTGACCCTAACAATGTGCCAAACATGCATTTGATTATATAATACATGCATTTATTTCAGCGGTTCCCAACCTTGGGTTCTCCACTGATGCCAAGCAGCCCCACCAGCATGGCCAATGGCAAAAGAATTCTAGGAACTGGTCCAGAATCCACAGATATGAAACCACTGATATATTCATCACAAACTGGTTGATCCAGACATCAAAATTTTAAGCAGCACACGCTCATTTTGTCAAAAAGGTTCCCTAGGCTGAAACTCTCTACACATAACTCTATCTATTAAAATATTTTTATCCTGGCCTATATCATGAGATCTCAGGGTTGCATACAATTAAAACCAATGCAAACAGAATAAAACAATGTAAAACATTAAAAATAATTTAAACAGATGAAAAATATTTTCATAAATGAAAGACATGTTGAGTATATCACCAATCACAGAGAAATACAAATATTCCTAAATAAAAGTGATGTCTTGAAGAAATGTTGTTAGATTTAAAGTCTTCAACATTTAAAAAATTAGCTGTTACCAAAATTTTGTCTATGGGTTAATAATTTCTTAAATCTTAAATACTCTAAATCTAACCACCTTTTGGTAAGACCAAATTAATCTCATTTGAGGACACAGCCATTAAAACATTCACTCTCCTAGAGCACATTTGACCATTACAAATTGATTACAGTATCAGAGTTGCAAGATTCCTGCATGAAGATTGCATATATAGGCCATTTCTGCACTACACTGTTATCATGCGATTATTCCACTTTCAACATCCTATGGAATCCTGGGGTTTGCAGTTTAGGGAGGGGCATTTAGAATTCTCAGCCAGAGAGCTCTTTGGCCTCAGTAAACTACAAACCCCAGAATCCCACAGGATGTTGAAAGTAGAATAATAGCACTATAACAATGTAGTGCAGAAATGGCCATAGTCTCCATGGAATCTTCAAAACAATTAAACCAGGTCTCTGCTTCAGTACTACTGCCTCAAACTAATACTATGCTGAAGACAGAGTCACCAAGACAGGTTGAGGCTCCTGGTCAATTTTGGGGAGGAGGTGGAAATTAACTTCCTCCCACTAAGATTACCTGAGCGTTTGTTTGGAGGGGGGAACACAGAGTCACTGCCACCTACAACTGCCACTTCTCCCACCTTATTGTCATTACTGAATCCCTTATCTCACCCACGGCCGCTTTTCCTTCACTGGGACCTAGTCCTGCTCTCTCGTGCAGACATGGCAGACCTAACAATATATATATTTTTGATTATTATTACTGTTTTCTTTGAGACTCACCAATTTCATAATGGATATCAAAAACTATTAACAAATAATGATATTACCTAGAAAGACAAAACCCAGACTACCAGGCCCCAGTAATTCATATGAACTTCCCCACTTCCCGTCAGCCCTTCCAAAGGGCTAGCATGCTACCATACCTTGCAATCACTTCTATTTGTGCATTTGAGAGTTTCAGTCTACAATAATCACAGGTTTTATGGTTATTCCATTCCTACTGGAGTAGCATTGTTTCTAAACAATGCTGTTAATAAATGGGATACATGAGACACACACAGCAAGAAGAAATAAGCTCGAGTGAGTGAGCAAAAAGAGAGCAAGCCCTTTTCAAGAAGCAAATTAAACTAAACAAGTTGACAAGTTCATTTAAGACTACAAAAGAAGAAAAGGACTCAACAAGGAAAAGGTAGGTATAACACTGACTTCCGGGACCACAAGCTGGAGTTGCAGATGTCCTGCAGAGTCTGTGTATTTCATTCATGAATCTTGGACATCATGCATAAAGATACTGTAATGTTTTAGCACTATGGACGGCGTAGGCAACTTGTGGCCCTTAGCTTAATTTCAAAAGCTCTCTATGTATGATCACTACAGATTCCACAAGAGTGAACTGCTGCTTCCTCAACAGTTTGCTAGGACGAGAGGAAAGGGAAGAGGACAAGTACAGAGTATGATAACAAAACAAAACAAAAAGAGTAAAAGGGGTAAAGTTGCTCACTTTGGACCCTATCCCATAAACTGCTGGCTTCAGCTTTGCCCACCACAAGAATGCAGCCCCAAACAGATTACCTCCAACAGAAAGCAGCCCTCAGCAGAAAACAAAGTTGTTGTCCATCTTGGCTAAGAGGCTAATTCGGCAATAGGTCAGGGTAGGCACTGCAACTCCCAGCATCCCTCACCACTGGCTAAGGCTGATAGAATTTGCAGTCCAAAAACATATGGAGGGCCACAAGTTACCCATCCCTGTAACAGGCATTCACAGTCTGCTTTCTGTGGCATGTAGAGGTGAGATTATAGGTCTCTTCATCTTATGAAGAACAGCAAGTGTGAAATACCACCATGGGCAACACTGGATGCCTAAGGGGTGGAAGCTCATGTTTGTCACCACAACTGTAAGACATGCAGTTCTTCAGACAACTACATTTTTCAGTATCAAAAATAAGCCAAAGAACTTTCTACTCCCCAGAGAATTATTGTGCTTATGAGTCTTCAGATTACACAAATGATTTAACAGGAGAAGAAGAATGTGATGTAACGGCTGGGTGTTGGATTGGGAATTGGGAGACCCAAGTTCAAGTTCCCACTGAAAGGTGAAACTCACCAGTGACCTTGGGCGAGTCATTCTCTTTCAGCCTGCCCTACCTCACAGAGTTGGGAAGATAAAGTAGTGAGCAGGAGAACCACGTACAGCACCTTGAGCTCACTGTAGGAAAGGCAAGATACAAAATAACAAAAAAGTGATGGATGGAATCAAACGAGTCATTTCTTTTGCCAGTAGCAGTTCCAATTCAAGGGTGAAGTAAAGGAGGGTTCAAAGGAACGGCTACTTTAGAAATTAGCTTTAATATGGAGATGCAACTACAAAAGCCACATTAACATTGTGATAATGGTTAGTTGTTCCTTGATCGTATGTACAAACTATGGCTTTCTTTGTGAAGATGTTATTTAGTTCTGACAACTTCTCTTTGTTACTTCATCAAGATGTTATTCATCTTCACATTGTAACAAAGACAGTTTGTCAGAACTGTCTTTTCTGCCCAAGACAAGTCTTCAAAATTCTGCTCTTTTCAAAGTGGATAATACATTTCAGTCTTTCATCCTGTACATATTAAGTACTATTTCCTGTGTTAACTTGGAACATTTCTGGAACCTGCTCACAAGTATTCACGATTTAAAGCACTTCACAGCTACACATTATTCTATTCCACATTATGCTGTAGTTGCCAAAATCATGTTAGCATTTTAGCAGATGAGGGTTTTCTCTTTAGACCAATGTTTTTTTAAAATATATGCTGACAAGAAAACCTCATACTTTTCTTCAAGCTGATCCTATATAAAGATTTACTTAAAATAAGTTCCAGTGAGTTGAACAGGACTTAAGAAAGCACATTCTAAGCTTGAGTGCAGCCTTAAAACTTGTTCACACATTCAAATGCATCACTTGATTTATTTTTGCTTCACTACTGTAGTGACCTGGAGCTGAAAATGCAGGAATGCTGCTTCACTTGTTTATCAGACAAGAATGATTTCAACACCCTCATAATATGTTAATTAAACTATTTTCATGATTGTACCTGCAGAATTAAATGCTTTGGAAAAAATATTATTTCTGAAATTTCCCACAGTTAGTCTTCCTCAGCTTTCCAACACAGCATTTCTGCAATAACTAGACACATGCTGAAAAATTACTGTTTTGTGAAGCACTGAAAATATAGCATGCAGCTTCCTCAGTTAGGGGGAAAAACAACAGTTTGATGGTCAAGCATAATATAAACTGCTAATTTTGTCCATATTCAACAAACTATGAGTAACCTGCACACCATGGGTTTGTGATTAAGGCCAATGAACAGAGACACTTTGAAACCTTTGTACTGACAGTTTCTATCTGATCAGTTTAAGAAGGAAACAGGACACAGTTTTCCTTGTCACCAAATGGAACAACCCCTTGGCTTTAACTGCAACAGTTGCAGAACTGCAAGTAGGAGGAGAACCTCCTCCTGCTGTTACATTGCAGAAAAAAATATGGATTGCTATATCAACATCTCTTTTTGGAAGATCCCTGTCAGTTATAACAAGATGCCACATACACACACTCCTTTACAAAAAATATTTTTTAAAATATAAAGGTGCAGCTTGCCCAATTAAATATGGCCTGAAAGGTTTTATTTTTTCCCCTGAGGCAAACATATCTACTGTAGAAGGTTTGTTCTCTCCGCAAGGCCTGAGAACTTGTCAGCACCATGACAGCCTCTCACCTTTTTAAAGCGCATTCAAGGAATTCTCTTTATGCATCCAGACAAGGGGGGAAACCCGTCTGGATTATGAAGGGTGACAAGTGGCATGAAATCCTCTCTCTCTCTCTCTGGAGCCTCTTCTTCCGACTTATCCTATCCTGACTCCAATGACTGCAGGCTTACCCTCACGCACCAGAGAGGAACAGCACTCATAAATGCCTCTTGTTTTCTGTGCCAGCTCTCAAATGGAAAAACAGTGTCTATTTTATGAGGTGGAAGAGAGAGAGAGAGAGGAGGGAGAGGAGGGAAGGGAAAGCCACCAATACTTATACCCGCCTCCTTGTAAGTCCTGTCTTTCCACTGGGGCACAAAAAGCGGGTGAATAGGTACGATTTGCTATTAATACAATTTAAAAGAAAACTTAACCCCAGTCATTGGCCATTTCCGCACTAGCCAGTTATAGCGCGATGATTCCACTTTCAACCTCCTCTGGAATCCTGGGGTTTGCAGTCTCGGGAGGGGCCGGCCGGCCCCTCCCGAGACTGCAAACCCCAGGATTCCAGAGGAGGTTGAAAGTGGAATCATCGCGCTATAACTGGCTAGTGCGGAAATGGCCATTGTTTCTATATATCCCTTCCTGTCCCCCGACACACATATACCCCTGGCCTAGTGCGTCCTCCTTGCCACTTCCCCTGCAGATGGATGACACCCACCCACACCCCAGAAGGAGAACCAAGCCAAGAACCCCAGATCGGGGAAGGGGGGAGCGTTTGACCAGAGGCGGCAACCTACCTGTCCCAAAAGCTTTGGCCACCAGCCACGCGAGATTGCAGGCGATTTTCGCTCGGCCGAAGTCGTAATGATCAAAGGGTTTGATGGCGGGGACAATGAACGTCTTCCTCAGCTCCTTGACGTCTGCGGCATCCCCCATTTTCCTTCCCTCCCGCCCCCACCGCGGCCCACACAGCCTTCCCCTAGTATTTGTTTTTTTTTAAAAAAATCGGTTTTACATGATGCTCCTTCTAAGGGACCCCCTCAGGTGTAAAGTCAAAAAACCATCCTGATAATATACAGTTGGTTTTTTTTAAAAAAAAAAAAAGGAGGGAAAAAAAAGAAGGCTGCAGCGAATGAGGACGGAGGCGGTGCAACCCCCTCAGCGGCGTTTGTGGGGAGAAACCCCCTCAGCGCTCCTCTTCCTCCTGCCCAGGAATGCGGAGCGTGTCCTCCTTTCCTCCCTTCCCTCCGGCCGCTTTGTCTGCTCCGCTTCAAAAGCTAAAAGAGGAGAGGGTAAGGCGACGGGCGAGCCCGGAGGCGCCTCTGACAGATTTTTATTGGGAAGGGAAGGCGGGGAAGAAGAAGAAGGAGAGCCTTTCCGGCGGGTCTTCCTGCTCGGCCTCCCCCTCGCTCCTTCTCCCCAAACGCAGGAGGGGCGGGGAAAGAAGCCGCCGGAGCCTGGAAGGGAGGCGGCCGGGATTTTCCTGCAGCCGCTGGAAGGCGAGGCCAGGCGAGGCGAGGCGGGGAGATGTCCGAGCGCTCCAGAGACCGGCTCTCCAACGCAGGACCCCGAGGCTGGGGGACGCGGCGCTGCTTCCTCCTCCAGGGCTCCACAGCGTCCTCTGGCTCGGCTCCGAATTAGCCCCCTTGCCTTCCCCTCAGCGTCCCCCGGCTGTCCTCCTCCGGCGCCTGCCGCACTGAGGCTGGGGACGGGAGAGAGCCGAGCCACCCGGCGCAGGGACGCATGCGCGCGCCCGGCCTCAGCCCCCCTCCTCAGCGCCGGGTTTGGGGCGGGGCTATCGGGGAGAAGAAGAGGAGGCGGGTGGGCGCGGTGGGGGAAACCAAGGGAAGGAAAAGGGGGGGGGTGCTTTTCCCGGCTTGGATGGAAGGGCGTCACGTGGTCGCCCGGCTGTGCAATGGGACAGTCTTGATGCTGGGCCACGGGGATCCCCATCCCCATCCTCCTCCTCATCCGGTCCCAGGGCGCAACCGGACTGAGGACTAGGAAAGCGCTTGGAAGGCAGCCTTGGGCCGATGCGTCAGAGGGCGGGCGGGGGCTGCTTCCTTTGCGAGGGGGGATGCGGGATGAATGTCTCTGGCCATTTCCGCACTATACTGGTATAGTGCTATTCGTCCACTTTCAACATCCTGTGGAATTCTGGGGTTTGTAGTTTCCTGAGGCCGAAGAGCTCTCTGGCTGAGAATTCTAAAACCCCCTCCTTAAACTGCAAGTCCCAGGATTCCATAGGAAGTTGAAAGTGGAATAATCGCACTATAACAGTGTAGTGCGGCAATGGCCGCTGTCATTTGTAGATTACTTGGCATTTCTGAGCTGTCACTAAGTTAAAAAAAAAAACTATAAACAAGACAGGAAAGGCCAACAAAAAAAAGAACAGGGAGAGAGCGAGCTTGGAAATAGGAAGAGGCAGGGGAATTTTCAAACAAGGGTGCAGTTAGGTATTTAGTGGGAATAACCGTGAAGCTTTTCTTCCCCGGGAAAAGAGAGCATAGGGCACAACTTGGGCCATTTTCACACTACACTGTTCTAGCGTTATTGTTCCACTTTCAACATCCCCTGGAATCCTGCAGTGAAGGGAAAGAATTCTCTGCCACGGAGCTCTTGGGCCTCAGGAAACTACAAACCCCAGAATTCCACAGGAGGTTGAAAGTGGAATCATAGCAGTATAACAGTGTAGTGTGGAAATGGCCTTAAAAAGTTACTCTTTGGCTGATGTGTGCGCAGTATTGGAAAGAAAGGAAATATGTTGATATATGCCGTTTCCGCACTAGCCTGTTATAGCGCTATGATTCCACTTGCAACATCCTATGGAATCCTGGGGTTTGCCGGCCCCTCCCGAAACTGCAAACCCCAGGATTCCATAGGATGTTGCAAGTGGAATCATAGCACTATAACAGGCCAGTGCGGAAATAGTCATAGAAGAATGGAAATTAAAAAGTCCTGGATAGGGTAGAGACAGAAAAGTTGACATTTTCTATGAAAAATAAACCAGAACTTTGAAAGGGAGTGGAGAGAAGTTTTGAATTGGATAAAGACACAATATAAGAAAAGAAAAAGGAACAAAGTAAGATTGTATGTAATGTAATGTAACCATGTAACAAGGTAATGTAACAAAGCAACAATGTAACAATGCAAGATCATCTCTTCCTTTGAGTAAGCAGTAACTATGTGTGAATGGAACGAAAACAAGCAGATTCAACTGGAAAATAAGCTTGGAAGTGGGGAGGGTTTTTTTATTTTCAATTATAAATTTCAATAAAAATATTTATATATTATATATATATATATATAAAAGTTACTCTTTGGGTTACAACTTTCAGAGTTTGTGGTTCAGGAGAAACACTTCCCCAGGCTCTGGCATTTGGCCGCCCTCCTGAGTATATTTGCCAAAGTTGTCGCCTTTGACAATATGAGTTTGTACACTTAGACCATCTTTCCCAGTTCCTATAACATCTACAAAGACTCCAACTTGTCTGAACCTTCTTCACTGGGTGAAACGTGCCTTCAAAGTGTAGGCCAACATACGGCCAATGGAAGCTGCAGTCCAACAGAACTGCAGGACTCCGGGCCGATGAAGGCTTTATGGCTTTTTGCTTTTCCTTCAGTGAATTTGAAATGGCAGAGTTGACCATAGTTTAGTGAGGTAGGCCAAGAAATCGGCACACTGCCTTGCCTTTCTTGAATAAGTCTTCAAACCTAAGACCATTTCTGCACTTTACTGGTATAATGCTATTATTCCACTTTCAACATCCTGTGTAATTCTGGGGTTTGTAGTTTACTGAGGCCAAAGAGCTTTTTGACTGAGAATTCTAAATGCTCCTCCCTAAACTGCAAACCCCAGGATTCCACAGGATGTTGAAGGTGGATTCCACAGGATTCCACAGGAAGAAGGATTCCACAGGATGTTGAAGCACTATAACAGTGGAGTGCAGAAATGGGCTAAGTCTTCCTGTTCTAGATCCGAAGTTCCTAACTACTGGTACTCTTCATCCCTGAAAACGGAGCATGTATTAAAATGTATTCTGACAGGATAAGGCTTGCAGGTTCCTAGTCGCTGGGAATATTTGACTCTTGGAATGCTTCCATGATAAATTAAGTACCTGTTCCCACAGAGAAGTTCTGCTATGGTGAAAAGAGGTAATGAAGACCAGCTTCAGTCCTTGACTGGGAAGGTGGCAGTCATAACTGCTGGTTTTATATTTAGGATGTTTACTGTTTTCACTATGCGTAATTACTTGGATTTAAATTCCACTCGAGTGATGTAACCATTTAAAGAAAAAGAGGAAGTTCCCTCCTGGAACATTCATCTGGGTCAGAAGAAAGACCTGTAGAAAAATGATAGATCAGGAGGGGACAAAGTGTGGCCCATGGTTCACATCCACCCTTCAGGGTCATCTTTGTAGTCCTCAGGACACCCTAGACCAAAACAAACAAACAAACAAACAAACATATTTTTGCAGTTTTAAAAAAATCCAAATTGTCACAAAATTATCTCTAAAGGTGTGGGGTGTTCAGGGTATTTTCACATGTTTGGAACCCCTAGAGGTCAAAATAAAATTTTATGAAACCTGTCCAGAAAATGGTTTTTTTTCCCCCTCAAAATGTTCCAGAATGCACTCTTGGAATCCAAGAATACCTCAAAACATGTCCTGTGCCCCAAAAAGGGTGTTTGTGGCAAAAATAAAAGATTTTTGATTTGATTGATTGATTGATTGATTGTTGGAACATCACTAGTGCACTAATCTGAGGGATAATCTAGATGCACAGCTAATAGATTTTAAAGACTTTAGATGTGAAAATATTAACAGCAACTGCGGCAGAGAGCCCCATTCATATTTTTTAACCATTGCCATTTTTGTTATGAAAAGCTGCTATTTACTGTAGAGTGCAAAACGTACAATTACCTGTCTGCTTTACATGTCTTGGGCATGAAAGATCTTATTCACAGAATTCCCACATTACATCTAGTTTGATGGATGGATAGGATGGCTGGGAAAGATGCTTGTGTGAGATATTCAACAACTACCGTCACTTAGAGTAAATCTAGAACCTAACAAATCTGAAACATGTCTTATTACAAAGCAGATCACTGAACCACCTAGCTTCTAAATGGACCAGTGGTCTGCTTTATAATAAGACAGTTTTCATATCATCAGATGAGAGGAAACTGTTTTCTCTATGCAATGTTAACACTACTCAACATTTCTGTCAAGAATATGTTGTCATACATGTGGACAGTGTGAGCTGTAGTCCACAAAAACTTATCCTGCAACAATATTTGTTAGAATTTGTGATATTACTGACTTTTGGGTTGAACTGTTATGAAGCACAATTCTCCACTTTCTGGTGAGTGGTAATCCAATTTCATTCAGAACACAATGATTGCCTCTTCTGAACTGGTTGTGTGACAACATGATACCATATGAGACACAGACCCAGTGCGCCATGTGAATGAATCATGTGAATGAATCATCATTGGCATCACGTGAATGAATGACTCTTGCTGCCATCATAAAACAAATCCTTATATAATCTTGATTTAAGGGTCTATAATGCTCTATACACTAAGAACCTGATCCCTTGGTAATTTAGACATCTTGTACCTCCATATAGGCTCATATAGTTTAAGCAGAAAAAAGTAAGAGTTGGTGCATTTTTCTCCCACAAGTGGTGGATTGGGAAGTATGGACCTGGCCTTTACTGCCCCAAGTTTATGGTGTAAACTTGTGAACACAGTTAATGAAGTGGGAAATGATTCTAACACTAGAATTGATTTCTGAAATGTCTCAAATATGAAAGCAAAATTTGTGTCGCATAATTTTTGGGGTGAGAGAGTTAACCAAGAAAGACAATATAAAATATCTTGTTGTAGACACTTGAATAATCCTCCAGTGTTATTATACTAAAGTGGGTGATGGATAGAGAATTGATACTGGCAAGTATGGTGATCAGACCTGCCATAGAAATAATTTGGTTTCCAGATGTGTAGGGGATGAGAAACATGTTGCCCTTTATAACAAAATCCAAAATCCACAAGCACCAATATCTTTATTGGGCCAAGTTATGCAAGTTTTCAAAGATTCACTGGCTTCTTGATCAGGCAAAAATGTTAATCATACAGCAGAGAAATGGTGACTATTATTAGAGTCACAGGCCTATAGTCTGTCTTGAGATGTTGTCAGTTAAGATGGCATTGTGGGATTTCAATGCAAGCAGAGGCCACTCCTCTTATGGGCCAGGATTAGAGGTAACCAATAAAAGACAGCTAACAAAATTTTAGGTCCTTTAGCAACAGAAAGGTAACTTTTCTTGAGATGTCTTCTGATGAAGAAGTCAGTGGAGCTTCAAAAGGTTGCATAATATATTTCATGCTTTTGGATTTGGATTTTGTTGTATTTTGCTGCATAGCCAACATAGCTATTGCCAAATATATTATGTTCCCCTGTACTCTTTATATGAACTCTATTCTCCAATGCAAAGGCAGGTGGGAAATACAAGTCTATTGGATGCTGAAAGCAAGAGGTGGATTAAGGAAAAGTTTAAAGGCAAAAAAAAATAGAGTTAATATTAGATGTCACAGAGATCAGTTTGTTATGCCGGCTATGATATCCCAAATGGAGGCTCCTAGATATCGCTTTGATATCACTTAATTCGGCTCTGGCTAGACCTCGCTCGGCGGCCCCACTGCACGTGTTTGGGTTGTTTTCCGAAACAGGCACATACTGGCTGCGGCTGATTAGTAGTTCGCATTCCATTCCCCATTCAAGCCAGCAATTGCTAAGCCTCACGTAGCTTCGGGGACTCCCACACCCATACTCCACAATAGCGGCGTGGTTTCCCGCCAAACCATACTTTTCAAAAGGCCATCAACTGTCCGGCCACTCTTTTGTTTTTCAAAATAAATCCCATCATGTGAACACTGACCTCACCAAACCCTTTTGTCTAGCATCGAAACTCCTTTCATCCCCATTTGATTTGCCATAGCCGACAGGCATATTCCACCCTATAAAAAGTCCTCATTTTGAGACTTCTTTGGCTCTCCTTGACATCCATCCCGTCCTGCTGTTGGTTGGTTCAGGAGTTCCCCTCAGCATCCAGCTGAGTCCATCTTCCTCCGCTCCGTTTCTTCAGGACAACGTGATTAGGTGTCGTATCACCCGCTTTTTCCTCAAAATCCTTTCTTTTCCTTTAAGTTAGTTAGTGTGTGTGTGTGTGTGTGTTGCTCAATTTGCTGTGTATGTTAATAAAGTTGTTACCTGTTCAATTTAAAACCCTTTTGACTGTCTCTCTGACCTGAAGCCGTAGACATAGGGTGAAAGATCTCGCTTTGTTACCCTGCCTTTTGCTAGCAAAAACAGTGCTCTGAGTCTAATTTCCCCATCTTTGGTATTTTTACTTGGCAAGTCCGGGTGCCCCTCGCAGGACCCCCAGTTTTCAGAGTAACAAGCTAGCCTTCTAACATTTACTAAGGATAATGTCCTGGAGAAGTAAGGCTTGGAATATTGATTTTTCTTACATTTTCCCAAATAAAAGACATGATCTTTCTACAAGAGATCTGACTGGTTGTAGTAAATTCACTTTTCATCTCTGGCGTTGCAAATATGAGAATGGTGTCAGCTGTAAAATCTCAAATATAAAACCAGGCAGTAGAATGTTGGCCATCTGAACTGTTAGAGTATCACGTGGAGCCCTGGTTGTCGACTGGTCAACACAACACTATATCTTAACAATGATCTCATAAATATGGATATTAGATATGCTTAAATGTTTATTTTTCAGTAAGCATGTTCAGGATTGTATTGTAAGGTTGGTAAACCTTGGAATGCTGCCTAGGAAACAGTTAAATTCTTGGTGAATTTGTTTGGACTTTGTGACAAATGAACAGGATTCATGTTGCAAGGGAAAGTCTTAAGTTCTGAAGTTATATTCTTGAATTAACAATTATTTCCTGAATTATATTTTATCTTCACTACATTTGCAGTATTACTTAGCTCAGAAAACTCACTTAAAAAAAATCTGCTTTTATTTCCACATTGCTAAAGTCAGGTTGCCTTGTTCTGGCTCTTGTTGTCATGGAGGACAGCAGTTCATGCATTTTAAAAGCCTTGTGAATTGTAATGGCTTGAAACATACCGGTATGTGTATCCCATTGGCAAAGTCAGGGTCAGTTTCTGATCATATAAATCAGTTGCATATAATTGGGAAAGCTTGTTCCACCAACTTCCTATACTGCAATTTCTTATTCATCTATAGGAAAGATTAGGGGGAAAAAATCTTCTGAAAGTTTCTCTTCTTTCCACAGCTTTAATACAGTTTGTATACAGAAATCAAAATTTTAATATTTGCACAAGGAATGTGATATTTTAAAAGCATCAGATACTGTGATAAACATTATTATGTGAACCTGCATTATCCACATTATTATGTAAATACATTTTCAGTGTTTATTCATTACAGAATGACCATAGGCTGTTCCAGAATATAAGGTAGTGACTAAAAGACTTCTTAAAGTTGGAGAAATGGCCTAAATCCAATTGTTAGTCCCAACTAGAGTAGGCCAGTTTAATAAACGGAATGTACAAAATCTTACTAATTCAATGCATTGATTCTGTTTGAAACTGACACCTGGATCTGGATATCACAGATGATAACATGCAGCCTTCCACAGGGGGTTGAACTGAAACTCCCAGCAATCTTCACCATTGGCTGTGTTGGATAGGAGGCTGCTAGGTGGTGCAGTCCAACCCCATCAATTTCCCTCTGTGATTTCCCTGAAATCCCTTTTGAGGAGGGATTCGGGTCTGCTTGTTTCAGGGACCATGGTTTCTTACTAATGATTTAGGGAGGCACATTTCCCATGTTGAGTTAAGGAACTACATGCTATATCTCACTGCCCTCTAAGGTTAGAGCAGGAGATGGCAGCTGGTCTGTGTGGTATCCTGTTAACTCCCCATGTTGACAAAATGTCTCTCCCCTGCTCCCACAATGGTATCTTGCATTTCTGCAACACATGCCCTGGAGAGCTGGGGGACACTCTGGACCGATTTTGGAGGCTGCAAAGGACAAGAGAGGAGAAAAATTCCTGTTGAAGAAGCAGAAGGCTGCATCTACAATGTTGGATAGACTGAGATATAGATAGATATTAAAATTGAAAACTATGAAAAGTAAGCCATTATTGTCATGCAGATAGATAGTAAGTGGGTATGTAAGTGAAACATTATGAACATCAAGTGTAAAGGTCCTCTTCCACTCCATACTTTATTTAGCTTAGCTGTCCAACAGCTATCCTCAATCTTAATGTTTAGTTCAGTAGCCAGGAAAATATGCCAGGACTGGAAAGAGAGAAGGGTGTGTGTGGAATACAGTCACACTCCACTGTGCTGTCAGTATCAGCGAAGGTCAATGATCTTGGATAGATTGGAAGGGTCATTAGGAAGATGAAATGGCTGCAGTGATAAACACTATTCCCACCAAGCTTCTAGTAGACTGCCCCTAGTAGGTATGCATGTATTTAAATATTTATAGCCCACCCTTTATGGTAGGATCTCAGGGCAATGTACAGTTTCAAACATTTCCTGATTAGAATTATGCGTAATTTAAACAAGATAAAAAACATATTAAGGAAGATGACACTTAGAATGACTTTAAAAACTAAGACCGTTTCTGCACGAGACTGTTATAGTGCTATGATTCCACTTTCAACGTCCTATGGAATCCTGAGGTTTGCAGTTTAGGGAGGGGCCAAGTAGATTCCATAGCATGTTGAAAGTGGAATCATAGCACTATAACAGTCTTGTGCAGAAATGGTCTAAAACAATTTAAAGCCAATACTTGTATATTTTGAGGCAAATTGGTCCCCAAAGGCTTTAAGAAAACCATGTTTTGGCTTGGCACCTGGAAGAAACCAACATGAGTACCAGTTGGACCTCCATAAGGAGAGCATTCCACAACTGGAGTGCCACAACCAAGAAAGCCACTTCCCATTTCTTCCCACTTTTTATTGTACCCACTGTGGAGACACGGAGAAGGACCTCTCCTAAAGTCCTCAGGTATGTATACAGGGAGAGGTGCTCCTTCAGGTATTGAGGTCCCAAGGGATTCAGGGCTTTAAATGTTATCACTAGCACCTTGAATTCAGACTTGAAGTGATTTGGCAGCCAGTGCACCCCCTTTAAAAGTGATGTTATATTTTGTTTATATGGTACTTCAGTCAGTTATCTTGCTGCTGCATTTAGCATTAGCCATAGCCTCTGAGTCATTTTCAAGGGCAAGCCCATGTAGAGTGCATTTCAGTAGTCTAATCAGTGAACTAACCAGTGTGTGGACTACTTTGACTAAGTTATCACTGTCCAAAAAGAGCTGCAGCTGCTGCATCAGTCAGAACTGGCACCAAGCATTTAGAGCCACCTGGTCCACTTGGGGATCCAGTGACGAAGAGGGATCTACAGTAATATTCCCAAGCTACACACCTGCTCTTTCAGTGGAAGTTCAGCTCCATTCAGGCCAGGTTGCTTATCCAGTCCCCAGACTTGAGGCCCACCAGTGCATATCATATCCATTTTATCAGAATTCAGCTTATTTAGAACAGCCCTAGAATTTGCCCTAGTAAAAATTTCAGGAGGAAGGTAATTAAGGACACAGAATTCAAGGGTCACCTTTTGGGCTTTGTCAGCATTTCTCTTCCCAAGAAACTAGGCACCAGCAGCACCAACAGCTCTGATTGCTATCTGCTGCTGGTGTGGCAAGGATTCACAGCACTTTCATTCTCTAGCAAACCCTGAAAGAAGTGATGCATAGAAAATTACACTATTCTTGTTCAGGATGTTTGTACTAAAGGGCATACATTTTTCTTTTCCTCCTCAATTACCATTATTTCCTAGTCAATGCCAATTGCTTTTCATTTTTTCCTGTCCATTTCAATCTCTGAATGTTGTTGTCCAAAAAGAATACTTTGTATTTCTGAGATTTGTAGAGGATACAATATGTCCTAAAGAACAACCTGTCCAGACAGTATGTGGTGCTGAATGTGGTGAAGTTACAGTCTTTCCCTCTCTTTCTGATGTGCATAGTGAGAATGCCATTGCTCTTGTAGCTGGAATAGGATCACCCATGGAGAAGACCAGTCTGGCTGAATTCACACTTCATGGCCACAGAATGGTGTCTGACTCTTGGAGAAAAAACACACAGAACTCTAGGTAAAGAAATTGAATAGCATTTGGGGGGGACGTGGTTGGTTGACTGACAAACTGGAACAGTGAACAGAAGCAGTCCATGCTGCAACATTTTGCTGCAGGTCCTATTTATATTCTGTAATAAGTACAATCAAAGTATAGTACAATTAAATGTTATATTTATTGTTGTTAAATCTTAAAAAAGGAAAGTCATTGTGAGTTTATTGCAGTGATAAGGGCGTGCGTTGCCTAGAGTAGCAGAAGCATTATGCCTCTCAGCCAAGGTTGCCAGTGTGACAACTGGAGAGTGCTCTTATGTCTTTAACAGCTGTGCAGAAGAAGGAATTTCAGCAGGTGTTACTTGTCACCTTATTGCATGACAAGAACTGCCACTTTGTAAAAAGAATGCTAGCCTTGTGAGGCCCAGATTTTGATCCAGCAGGTTGTTGTTGCTGTTAATTTGCTTTCAGGTCAACTCTGATACTATTATAAGATTTTCTTGCTAAGATTGATTCAGAGAGGGCTTGCCACTGATGTCCTCTTCGGCTGAGAGAGTGTGACTTGCCCAAGGTCACCCAGTGAGTTTGCATTGCTGAGCGGGAATTAGAACCTTGCTCTCCCAGAACCCGGCTTCAGCACTCACACCCCAATGCCACACTGGCTCTCATGTGTAAATGTGTTGGAGCTGAAGAAGTTGTTAATATTTATTGTTTGTTTTAAAGTTTGCTTTGTTATAGTTTCTGAAATGTTCTGTTTATTACAAAAATATTAAAAACAACATTTTTACAAATAATGTGTAAATGCATTTCTTCTTCAGAGGAAATTCTTTTGCACTTGGAAAACTAAAACATCTTTAGTTTATTTACTAGTTCTTATAATAGTAGCAACCTAGACAGCAAATAGTCAAAGATGCAGCTTTCCTTAATATTTAATTCTTTCATGATATATCAGGAGTCAGAGTCTTGTTGAAATACACTGGCAGTAATTTTATAAGAAGATCAACAGATCAAGAAAATAATTCAAGTCAGGAAGATGAATATCCTGCAGCCATGGTTTAAAATAGTTAGAACTATAATTTTACCTTGGCTATGACACAACAGAGAAGACAACTTTTGGAAGGATAGGCATGGAATAAACTTGAAGATGGCACTATGCCATGATTACCATACAGGATTATCTGTTAGTAGTGGGCCTTCACTGAGCGAAAGAAAAGATGAGCCAAGACTGTAAAAACTTGATGCCTCAGTGTGAGAAAAGCAATATGCTTTGGCCACATTACCACTAAAGTATTTCTATCATCCTCACCAGGCAAAGCCAGACAGGTCACTTTAAAGCATTAGTTTCTGCCTTGCTTCAATGGCATTTTCCCCACCCCAGCTGTTTATTGCATTTTGTAATATTTCATCCCACCTTTCTCTTCCACAGTACCTTCTCCAAATATTCCCATTGCTTCTGCTATGAACCTCTATCAACAATTTCCACTCTTTATTAGTCATTTATTTTTTAAATTTAGAGAGAACCTTTGCCAGCATTGGCAACCCCATGCAGTTTGCCCCTTTCTTGTCAATTATAAATCCATGCCCTTGCCACTCTCTCCTGCTCATGTCCCTGGGGGAACAGTCACGTTCCATTCATTGTTGCGTGGGAAAGTGGGTGCCATTGTGTTTTGTGTGTGATTTTTCAGATTGCCTCCAAAGGCATACACAAAAAACAACACTGGAATGCCATTCTTAATAACAACAGTGGCATGACTGTGTGTATAATGCTGTACTGTGCTGTAGTGAACAATAAAATATCAAAAAGTTAGGTGAGGAAATGGGAATCATTTGTATCTTTTAGAGGAACTAGTATCTTGATCTGAGGGAACAGCTAAGGCTTTTTCTTAGACTAGAAATATTGACAGGGAGCTCAGACTGAGACATGGGAAGTTGTAGTGGTGGAAGGAATATGAGAGACACTAGTTGTAGAGATGTTCAATTTCTGGAAATTTTGAAACCATGGAGCGGAAGAAATCACTTTTCATTTTTTTTTAATAATCGGATGGGGGAAGTATCATAAATATAACTTGATATGACATCAGATTGTCATGTTTGATATACCACCAGTGTGGCAATGGAGACCTTCAGGAAGAATAAGTCCCTCCCTACCCCTGAGATGATGCTGGGGCAGCCCTGGAGCAATTGAATCAAAACTGCTAAACTTCATGGGAATGGCAGACCTGTGTTGGAAGGAAGTGTCAAGGAATACGGGACAAATTAAGCAGCAGTGAAACTCTGTAGGGAGCAAGGGGAATGAAACAACTGCAGAGATGGAGGCAGAACGATCCATATTTGTTTGCTGCAAGGTATGTGCAGTGCCTGTCTTCTTGTCAGAAAACATCACCTGCAACAAGTGCAAATTGGTAGCTCTCTTGGAAGAGAAGATCAGTGCATTTCAGCTATGTGTTATGTCTGTTCAATCCATCAGAGAACACGAAGATTTCCTGAATAGAACACAGGGACAATTGATCACGCAAAACCAACAGGAAGAAACTGCCAAGGAAAATGAAGAGTCTAGTAACAGTGAGGAAACACCTTGGAGGAGAGTTACTGTTAGAAGCAGACTGTACAAGATTCAGAACCTCTCCAGCTAAACAATCACTTCCTACATCTTCAGGAGGATAGAAGCAGTGAAAATGCTCAAACAAGAAACCAGCAACAAGGGATACCACATGATAAGGAAGGAATCAAAGTAACCACCAACCACAACAAGAAGAAAGGTGATCGTGGGTGGGGACTTGTTGCTCAGAGGTATAGAGGTACCCATGTATCAGCCTGACAAGATGAATTGGGAAGTGTGCTGTCTTCCTAGCTCATGCATAGAGGATGTCACTGACAATTTGCTAAAACTCATGAATAAAACAGATCAGTATCTCTTTCTCCTTATTCTTGTGGATACCAATGACACAGCTAAGCAGATCACCTCTGACTACGAAGCTTTGGGCAGAAAGCTGAAGGGGCTTGAGGCACAGGTAGTGTTCTGGTCAATTCTGCCAGTGAAGGATAGACAACTACAGAGAAGCAGAAAAATACTAAAAGTGAATTAATGGCTATGTAGATAGTGCAGGTTTGGCTTCTCGACGCACGAGATTAACTTCTTCAACAGAGGATCAGATAAATGGGCTGCACCTCACAAACATTTGTGATAACCTCTTTGGTAGTAGCATGGCAAGTCTGACCAAGAAGATTTTAAACTGTTAGGGGGTTGGAGATGATAGCTCAAACATCAGCTGAAGGGCATCCTCTAAACACAAGGATGTGAATTCTAGAGGAGAAGCAGAGGGACAGAATGGGAGTCACAGAAAAACTAACAGTAAATTAATAGGTAAGAACAAACAAAGTTTTGAAGGTCTATACACCAATGTGCATAGTCTGGGAAACAAACACTTAAAGTCCTAGCGCAGAAAGGTAAATATGACTTTTTAGGCATAACATTGAGCAGGTGAGATGATTCCCAGGACTGCAATATTAAAAATGAAGTGTATAACCTATTCAAAAAGAATAGATATGGTAGAAAAGCAGAGGGGAGTAGTAGTATATGTCAAAGATAAATTCATTTGTACAGAAATCCATGAGATTGATCATAGTGGACCCACTGAGAGCATTTGGGTAAAAATAAAGAGAGAAATAAATGCAACATTGTGGCAAGAGTTTACTACAGTCCACCAAACCAAAGAGAGGCGGTGGACAATATTTTTCAGAAACAAATCTCAGAAATCTCAAACATGCAATAATTAGTAGTAATAGGGGACATGAATTACCCTGATGTGCTGGGAAATTAACTCTGCTAAATGTAGGCTCTCCAACAAATTCCTGATGTGCCTTTCAGATCACTTCTTATTTCAAAAGGCAGAGGAAGGAGCAAGAACTTGAAGACTCATGAGACCCTTCCAGTTCTATGATTCTAAGACTTTGTGTGAAGAATTAGTAATGTTAGGCAATGGACTACTGTTCTAAGAATGGTGACTCAGTGTTTCCTGTTGGAAGACTGAAAATCAAACTAATTAACGGTGGGAAAGTTTGGAAAAGAAAGAGGTATACATTAGGGAGGAGGAGACACCTCACTTTTGCCAGCAAAAAGTCACCAGAAAAAGCATTGCCCATGATGAAAACAAATTCATATGGAATCTGAAAACATGTGAAGAAAGTGAATTTCAACAAACAAAATTAGTTTTAATTTATCAATTTATTCTGGAATGAAAATAGTGTCATAGGAATGAAGCCTGTCACAAAAAGGTGTATGATCCACCCCTTGAAATCTAACAGTTCTCCTATTTCGATTCCCAACAAAAGAATCTAAGGAACCCTTTAGGCAAGACTGTTATTGAAGTACGACAAATATCTTGTGCGAAGCAGCCCTTTTCATAAATAAGGGTGTGGAATTGATGCTATTGCACAGGAAAGGTTAATATACTAGCTTTAACACACAGGAAAAGTTAATATACTAGCCTTAAAAAAAAAACTCACAGAGGAGGTAGGGATAGCTAGGAAAAGCAGAGCCAAGTCAGAATCTGGTGAGTAAGTGCAGACACAGAGAAGCATGTGGCAGTTTCATGACAAAATTTGGAAATATCAAATATATTATCAACGATGCTGTCAGATACCAAGGTCTATTTAACTTTTAGAACACTGTAAGACCATTTCTGCAGTACACTGTTATAGTGCTATTATTCCACTTCCAACATCCTGTGGAATTGTGGGGTTTGTAGTTTACTGAGGCCAAAGAGTTCTCTGGCTGAGAATTCTAAATGCCTCTCTTTAAACTGCAAACCGCAGGATTCCATAGGATGTTGAAAGTGGAATAATAACACTATAACAGTGTAGTGCAGAAATAGCCTTTGAATCAGCCTTAAACTCCCATTTTCCACAAGCCTTGTACAGGATAATATTAACTGAACTGGTGGGAAAAAGAAACAATCTTGCTTTGATTGTTAATGTGTTCATTGAAGAGCGGTAGTCTGAAATAGTCTTCCCTAAGCATAGAGATTCTCCGTGCAGTCCAGAATCCAGAAATAACAGGTGTTCCAATATTATGAAGAAAGGTTCATGTGTAGTGGAGGCTCTCCCTTTCAGACTATTGCTGTCTACATGAAGAAACCGATGATAAGGTTCTCTCATGTGTTTATTTTAGCCAACTTTTGATTAGGGCTACAGTGTTTCCAACACAGCATCACCTTTAGATATTGTGGGACATTTGTCAGTTCCCAGAACCAGTCACCAAATGTGCCAAGACAGAAGGATTAGGTCAAGTTTTTAAGCCTTTTTTGTGTGAAAAGCCATTTTTTATAGAAGAGTTCTTCACTTGGAGCAAATGCAAATTGTAGTGTACTTGTAGTGAATCGCAAAAGGACATGGTTGTGCAGGTGGAGGACAAAGTCATTCTCCCAACAAAGGTTATCAAATAGTTTTTTTAAAAAATCTGTTACAAGGTTAAACACTTAATGCTCCAGGTGCCAAGAATGAAATTGGTGTAATTTGAAATCAGTGATCTGCATCCATAGCTGTGCCTTGTGGTAGCGGCAATAAGTCCCAAAATGTTCTGCCTGAGGACCTGAAACATTTTGGACCGGAGCTGGATTAATCATCCTAAATAAACCAAAGTCCAGGTAACTATGTAGGCTGATGCAGTGAATAATTTAGGATAACAAAATTCTAAGGAGAGCTGGTCAGCAGAAAAACTTGGTCCTGGCTTGCTTCATGAACCGGGAACTTATTAAACATGAAATTACATTGAATGAACCTGTAACAGCCCTTCCTTCTCTCCACAGCTAGGAGCTGATGTCAGACTGGATTCTTCTGGCTGTGAAATGTTCTCTGCAGAGAGGTTTGACTAATGCCTACTTTACTAATTTTCCAGTATTGAGTAAAAACACTGGCCTTTTAGCAGTTTTTAATTTTCTGTCAAACCAGATTCATGCTACTTTTTTTTAATAACAAAAGAATAACAAAATAGTCTTTTGTTCTAGTTCTGTACAACTGTACATATTGTAAAGGACAGCATTTAAAAAAAGAAACATAATTATAAAAATAGCCCCTTACCCACTGCTTTTCTGCTATGAATTTGTGTCTGTATATATGTGCCTTCCAGTCATCTGTTGTTTTATGGCAACCCCATGAATTTCATAGTGTTTCCTTAGTCAAGGAATACTCAGTGGTGATTTTAACAGTTCCTTTCTCTGAAATATAGCCTACAGCACCTGGTATTTGTTGGTGATCATAATACCACATAAAATATCTAAAAAATATGTAAAATAAGATAAATGTTGTGCACCTTAACTCAATTTACATACTTTCCAGATCTCAAAATTTCTTGGCACAGATCCCAGCATTTCTTGGCACAGAATATAGGTTGCATGACTGCAGAATATACTTTCAGTTTTTACAACAAGATACAAAAGACTGTGCTTAAAGTTAATAAAATGCACAAGATAAATTGGTGCAAAGGAATGGTTAGCCTTCATACATATGTATCTACCACTTTTGGCAAGGACAATCCCAATTAATCCCACTTTTTAGCTGCCTTTTAAATGTCCCAGTTTCTTTCCCCTTTTCTTGCTTTTTTCCTTTGTTCTCAGTTTACTTCAGTTTTTAAAAACTGAATTAAAAATACAAAAATAGTTGCCACTCCATTAATTCAGTAGGTGGAAAATGATTCTGCTGGAAAGAGGACTGCTCTTCTCAGTAGAGTCAGACGAAAGTAAACTACTTTTGTGTTCTTCCTCCTAGCTTGTGTGTTCTTCCTCGTTAATAATTTTGTCCCTCTTGACCATATTCTGATGTCACTTAGCCACGTTACCCAGTTTTTGTCTGTGAAATGTTAGAAGGTGAATACATAAGATCCACATATTTGTGGTCTGCTTTAATTGGAATAACCTATCACCTCCTTGATTTCTACTCAGCATGTACACTAATAGCACTCTCAGTTCTCCAAGTGCTGTTCCTTAGGTTGCTAAAATAGGTGTCACCATCCATACAGAAGAAGGAGGCACATCCCACCCCACCCCACCTCCAGCCGTGCAGAAGTGCAAAACATCCCAGTTGTCTCTCTCCAAACAACCTAATGAACACTGAGCATGCCATGGGATGATGATTTGGCATTTGGGGTGGGCAACCCAGAGAACCGGAGTGGAGGAGGTCTAGGGTAAGAGCTTTGGAAACAGGAGCACTTCACATTGCAACATATTATTGTAGGTGCCACATGGGATTACTAATGAATTAATTTTCAAAAGGATAGCCATGTTCAGTTTGTTGCAACTAAAATAACCAAGACATTTCTGGCCACTTAAACACATTTATATTTGCATGAAATCTCATAGAAGTAGACTGAAAACTTTAAAAGGTTATGTTATAATCAATTTTTTAGGTTTAAATCCAACAGTTTTTCCCAACTAGAATCCTGAATTACAGAATCAATGGAAACTTGATAAATCAACTCTTTAAATTTAACTGACTCAGTGTGTCTCCTCTATTTGAAATTTGGATTGGATTTAGGCCAAGAATGAGGATTGAACAACCCTCCACGTGTTGCTGAACTGCAGCTTCAGCATTTGTCACTAATGGCTATGTTTTCTAGATTTGCAGCTCATATCTAACAACATCAGGAAGTGAATTCAGACTTGCTGAAGGTAAGAATTTGGACTGGACATGATCAGACACTTTGTCTGGTTGAGTTGGTTCTGTCTTCCTCTGATAGAGAATGGACATTAATCTGGAAATGTGTTTAATTTTATAAATCAGTGGTTCAGTACATTTTCAGTAGTAGCAGTCTGAAATAGGTTTTTGAAAGCACGGTTGTGATTTATGGGATACAGGATTTACATTTACATTATTGTTCCTTTGAAAAGAAATGGTTTTAATACTGTGATATCAAGAAGGATGCACAGAGGACCAGTATGTATGCAAGGCATAGTAAACCACTGCAGTTTCAACTATTTGATTGGAGAGACAGAAACACAGACATAGGATCTCAGAGGATTTCTGGGCTTTCCATCCATCCTGTCGGAAAAATACTTGGGGTCAGATTTGTATTCTTCCTTATGCCTATTCCCAAGTCAAAATTAATTAAGTGGGATTCAGTTCTGGGTTAATGTACATTTGTCTGGGCAGTTAGTTTTATATGAGAAAATTATTCCAGTGATTGCATCTGAAAGAGAAAATCTTAGTATAAATGTGAGTTTCATGTATGTCCTTAAGTCAACAAATCAACTGCTAGAATGGAAATCTAAACATCATATTTGCCTGCTGCTTTTAAAGGCAGGAGGAATGCAAGACCACCTGCAGATTCTCAATTCCATTTCATTTTCAAAATCTCCTGATCACTGCCAAGGTAAGAATATTTAGCATGTGAAGCTTTCCCTATCATTTCACTCAATATAGGCATATCTCAGTTAACAACACCTATGGCAAAAGAGCTCCTTTTTACAAGTCTTTTTTACAGAAGCCTAGCCCAGCTCCCTGCCTTTTTGTCTTCTGCCTAGCTGGAAGTTCTCTTGCACCATTGGCCTTGGTGGGATGGTAAAATCAGGCTGGAAAAAGACAGACTTTCAGTGCTAGGTTGCAGCAGTGTGCCTGCAGTGAATCATGCAATAAAGCTTGACCTAAGAAAGAATGGGATTCTATTTAAGGTGATCCTAACATAGCTGTGTGTGCTTACATACAACAGGTAAGGTAAACAGCTGTCTCCAGAATCACTTACTGAGCCTGTGTGAAGAGCAAAACAGAAAGAAAAAGAGAAAGCCAACTAACTTGCCTCACCAGCTACACTGGCATGTTGAAAAAGCATAGATCTATGGCCATTTCTGCACGATGTTGCTATAACGCTACAGCAGTGGGTTGTTACCAGTCCAGGAGCTGTGCTACCACACAACATCATCACTTTCCAGATGCTATCCCATCCCCAAGCACTGCTGAAGTGCCTTATACTATTTCTAGAAAAAAATCTGTTAAGTGCCTCCTTTAGCACTTCAGTACTGTCAGCCGGCTCTGTGCAGTACCATAATAGCACTTGATAGCACTTCCTGTTGTTGCAGATCCAGCAATGGGAAGCGCATGGGGGTGCCCAGCTTCTCCCTTCCTCCCCAGCTCCTATGGCATAGTAACTTTGAAATCTATCACCTCTCTGTGTTTATTTTAAAGTTTTCCTTTGTGTTAAAACTTTTAATTTAAAAAAAATATTTTTAAGCATTATAGCACAAAAATGCAATAGTGTAGTACCGGTATGTAGTATATAGCTTGTAGCATGATTACAGCAGTGTTGTGCTAGTGCGGCTTCCAAGAAACACAAAAACAACCCCCCCACCCTCACCCAATCAGGGGTGGTGGGGTGGGGTGAAGTGGGGCAAGAGAGTGGCCAAGGACACTGTAGTGCAGAAGGAACAACGATGGCAATACCGCTACTCATCCACTGAAGGCAGAAGGGTGCAGAAGACAGTGTTCCTGACCTGTTACCATCGTGCAAGTGGCAATGCTGGGATTGTAATGGCATTAATGGCATCCGGTGTGGAAATGGCCTATAAGATTTGCCAAACAAAATGGAAATCATAAGAAATCTGGAAGCTTTTTGGGAGAAAAATCATCCTGAGATGCATTTTGGAAGAAGCTTTCAAGTGGTTTCAGAAGATTCACAATGTATTTGTTTCCTTATGAGAGGCTTACCTGACCAGGTTTTTTTTTTTAATATGATTTTTATTGAAAGTTTATCTTGAAAATAACCCCTCCACGCACTTCCATGCTTAGATCTTCCAGTTGAAATTGCTTATTTCCATTCCATTACAAACATAATTTCCATCTTACAGAGAGAACAGTTACATTATTTCTTCTTTGATTTCTTATACATTTCTTATACATTTCTTATACGTTCTTACCCAATCCAATACTCTTTCCCATTCTTTCTCAAAGTTCTGGATAGATTTATTCTTCAAAGAAAATGCTAACTTTCCCATCTCTATCATATCCCAAACTTTTAACTTCCATTCTTCTATATCAATATATTTCTTTTCTTTCCAGTGCTGTGCATATGTCAACCTTGCCGCAGTTATTAGATATAATAATATCTTCCGATGATTTCTTATTTCCCTTTGTTGCCCTAGCATATTTAACAAATAAAGCTCTGGTTTCATTTCAATATTCAGCTTACAAATTCTTTGGATTTCATCATGTACCCCCTTCCAAAATTTTTTTTGCTATCTTACATGTCTACCACATATGGAAAAAAGACCCCGTCTTTTCATTACACTTCCAACAATTTGAATTCCCATTTTTGGTTATTTTTTGTAATCTTTCTGGGGCCATGTACCATCTGTAAAACATTTTATAAAAGTTTTCTCTTAAATTTAAGTTTGGTGTAAATTTTATATCCATTTTCCACACTCTTTCCCAAGTTTCTAATTCAATTGGATGTCCCAAATTCTGTGCCCATCCGGACCAGGTTGTTTGACTGTTGATATGCATATTGTTAGTTTTGAAAACATTTGCTGAAACATATTGAACTGTTCTCTTTTTTTTTTTTTTTTTTGTGGCATTGAAATCTATCCCTATTCTTTCTATTTTGCTTTTATTTCTTGTACCAAAGTTTCTGTTAAAGAAGGAAAGCCCAGAAACACATCTACTTTGTTAACTGAGGTATACCTATTTTAGGAAAAGCTTCAGCTTTAGAATTTCTTCTTATCACAAAGATACAGGAATTGTCAGGGGGGAAAAAAGATTGTCCATTCTAACTGGAGCCAGGATTTACTGTATGTTTGTTCCTATTGCACAACCCTCCTTTTGGAGAGGGTTGCACCAAGGCAACATGATCCCTCAATCTGCTTGGCATCATGGGTTATCTTGCATGGTCGGGGTCAAGCTATAGCCCACAACCTAGAAGCCAGGGACACTGGAGCTTCTTTGCCTGCAGTTTGTATAAAAGGTTCATTAGAATCCCTAAGGTCATTAGCATGGGGAGAGGATGGTTACTCCAATATCGCCTGTAGCAATAAAGCCCACATTTCCCCTGCTTACAAGTAGCAAAAATATAGTGGCTGCTTTGTGGACACACAAATGTTTGCTGGTAGACTGAGAGGAAAAATTTTCCAAGCATACCTCAGAGCAATCACAGATCCCCAGTCCTGTGAGTATTTCCTGATTTTTTTTTCTGACTCTGAAAAACTGGGTGGAAGAAAGAGAACTGTGAAAGAGGGAAAGGACAATTAGAATGAATCAAGAAACTAAGACCATTTCCACACTATACACCATTAGCATGTTGTACCATTACAATCCTGGCATTGCCATTCGCACAATGCTGTCATGTTAGGAACGCCTTTTTCCGCATCCTTCTGCCTTAAGCAGACGAGTAGTGGTATTGCCACTCGTGTTCCTTCAATACTATAGCATCCTTGGTCACTCTTTTCACCCCATCCCACCACCTGATTGGTTGGGTTATTTAAAAAACCATACTAGCGCAGCAATATTTTAATGGCATGATATGCCAGGATGCTATTTCACTTTTGTGCTATAATGCTTAAAAATGTATTTAAAAAAATAATAAAAAGTTTTAACTCAAAGGAGAGATTTAAAATAAACAAGGAGAGGTGATAGATTTCAAAGTTACACCATGGGATTAGCTGGGGGTAGAGAAAAGCTAGGCATGCCCACACCCCTCCCACCTCTGGATCTGGGAGGACAGGAACCACTATCAAGTGCTATTACAGTACCACATTGAGCTGGCTGATGGGATTGAAGTGCTAAAGGAGGCCCTTAATTGATTTTTTTCTGGAAATTGTGTAAGATGATTTTACAACACTTGGGGACAGGATAGCAGCTGGATAGCGAAGACATTATGCAGTAGCACAGCTCCTGGACTGGAAATAACCTGCTGCTGTTGCATTATAGTGATGCTGTGCAGAAATGACCTAAGAGACTGAGAGTAAGGAGCAATAGAAGAAAAGAAAATGGTGACCTATTAAGGCAGCAGAGGAGAAAGATTCCCTGTATGGTATCACTAAGGAGCTGGGAATTTACTCCCCTCATTATAACTGTAAATTCCATATGATATACTAGGGACAATGAAAGACAGTCTCACCAAGACATTGACTAAAAATGCATTGGCACCATCTCTGAGGTGTGATGACCCTGGGAACTAAACCAGACTTGACAGAATGTGTGTAAATGTGAAAGTCATTACAAATCTGGTGATAAATGGTGTGATGCAAAAGGAATACTGAATGCAACTGACAGTATTTGCAGCCATTCAGTTGCAACAAGTGCATTTTCAGATCTGTTTCCTCCTTAGTTGCAAATGGAACTGTTAAGTTGTTGGTCCCAATAATATACTATTGATGTAACATTATAATGACTGAATACAGCCAATGTAATGTAGTGGTTTGAGGACTGGGCTGGGCTGAATGACCTTGGGCTAGTCATATTCTCTCATTCAGAGGAAGGCACTGAACAAATTTTGCCAAGAAAGCCTCATGATTGGATAGGGTGGTGTTAGAATTGCCTTAAGTTGGAAACAAACTGAAGACATACAGCAGTACAAAGATTCAAAGGTAACAGTAGTCATCTATGAAATAAGACTAAACATGTTATAACACTATAGCGTTATAGTGCTATATTCTGCTTTAACTGCCATGGCAACATTCTGTGGAATTCTGGGGTTTATAGTTTAGTAAGTCCCAGGAAGTCTCTGGCTGAGAATTTTAAATTCCCCTCCCTAAACTGCAAATCCCAGGATTCCATGGGCTCTTGTCATGGCAATTAAAGCAGATGATACTACTATAATGGTTCTGTGATTCTATGGTTCTCGTGTTCTGTGATAAGGAGAAAAGTCTGCTATCCTATATTCCCATGATATTAAAGATTACTAAAAAAAGTGGGACATATTTCCGAGACAACAGGCATAGGATTGTTCTGTAGAATTGCTCAGATGTGTGTGGCAGTAAATCCCCACTGAACATTGTGGGGCTTACTTCTGAGTAAAATATGTAAGTTGGTGCTGCACAACTGCCATTTTAGGCACATGTGCATCAGGGTAAATCTGTACTGGATTTACTGGGGATTACTTCCAAGCAAACCTACATTGGATTGGATCAGAGCAGGCTGCATCAAACAAACCAATTACAGTCTCAATGAGCCATATAATTTATTGTGGATCTTTGTATAAATTACAGTGGAGAGGAGAGAGCAGTTTGCCTCAAGAGAAAACACTAACGTAAATCATGACAATCTAGAGACACAGAATTTGCAACTGAGAATGATATAATGTAAATATAATACACCAGTCAGTTATAATCAGATATAGTTTCAGTAAATATCATCTAGTAATATACATTACTAAGCAAAATGGTGACCCGATGCTAACCAACCTGCAGAAGTCATTTGGTATTATTGGCTGTAAAAACATTTGCATTCTGAGACCCTCAGTTCCAAATCAGGCAATTGTATTCCATTATGATCCACTCAAGGCAGACCACTGAGAAGAGTTAAATGAGACATGATATTCTTTGTCAGAAGGAAGTAACTACAGTCCTCCTGCCACCTTGGCAGGTTTGATTTTCACACATTTGGTTATTTGCAAAACACATGCATGCTTCCCCCCATTCTCCTCCCCCCATTCCCATGCCTTTTGTCCTGGCTCCTTCCTTCTCTACGCCTAGGAAAAGGCAAGAGAATGGGCAGGGGGACACATGTGTCTCCCCCTTCTCTTGCCTTTTGCCTGGGTGTGGAGAATGTGTGCCAAGGCAAAAGGCAAAGGAATGGGGGAAGGCACATATGCCCCCCCATTCCTTTGCCTTTTGCCTGGGCAAGGAGAAGGAAGGCACATGCTCCAGGGCAGAAGTCAAGGGAACGGGAGGGGGAGCCCTGGAAGGGAATCAAGAGAGGGAGTGCAGGGGGAAAATTACTTGTGTTTTTTTCACTTTTTTCTACGGTTCTTTGCTCTGAATGCTTGCAAAAGTGGAAGGGCCACTGCATTGACCTTTTTGTCGATCATAGTAATATCCACCTCAGGTATCTTATCTCAGAAAAAAATCTGTCTTTCTTAACTCCAAGTGCACATAATAATATGCATGTATTATTTTTAAATGTCTTGTGTACTTTGGACATATTTCAGAAATAAAATAAGCAGCTGTGTTTTTCTTTCTTTCTTATTTTCTGTCTCCTCTCCTCCACAACTATGACTGCTTACTGAAAGCTGTGCTGTCTGTGGAAGGAAGGGGTATTTTGGTCATGGTCGGCTGGCCCCTCAAGGTTCATGCCCAATTCTGTAGACAGAAAGAGAGAAAAAAATGTACAGCTAACGGAGGATGACTGAGCAAGGAGAAGTTCTTATTCCAGCCAATGTCAACAGTCATGCTTTGGGAATGCATCCACATAAAATATCATGGAAGGGTGGAAACAACAGACACTGAAAATGTTGTGCCAGCCCCCCAGATGTTGTTGGGTTGCGACTCCCATCATCACTGACTATGCTGGTTAGGGCTGATGGGAGTTATGGTCCAACAACTTCTGGTGAGCCACATGTTCCCCTTGCTCTGGACAATAGCTACAACCAGTTTTGGCATTCATGTTCTGTCTTCTCTTCATGTTCTGCTTCCCCAAGGCACACAGGTTGATATTAGTCAAAGACTACTTTAAAAGGTCTCATGGAAGATGGGCTAGTAAGGTTTTCTTCCTAATCCAGTGGTTCCCAAATTTTGGTCCTACAAATAATTTGGACTTCAACTCCCAGAATTCCAGATAGCTGGTTGAGCTGGCTGGGACATCTCAAACACCTGGAGGACCAAAGCTTGAGAACGATTGACCTGATCCAATTTTCTTTGAAGGAACTTATTGTTCTCAAGTATAATAATGTTTTAAATAGACAGGACGACCTCTATCCAAAATGTATTCCAGAAGTAATTGAAGTAAAGGAATCTATATCCCAGGAATTGGTAATTTTTTTTTAAAGGTCACAGTGCATATTTTTAAGTTGTCTCACACAGAAGACTGCTACAAATTAAGTGCTACAAATTACAAAGTAACTGCTACAAATTAAGTCCCCACCCACCCTGACCTTCCTTGGGAAGTAATGCAGATTCGATAAGTATATGTATTTGTGTGTGCAGAAGCAAGATTTGGGATCAGGGATGGTTCTACTATAGGTGGAGTGAGAGAACTGAATGAGGCAGATGATGCTGGCAGATAACAAAAGCAGCCCCTGAGCTGTTATGGCTCTGTACACCCCTCAAGAGTGATATGGTTTAATTGGCAATATTATTTGATTGGTACTACAATTAATTGGCATCGATACAAAATGGAACCTGAGGTGACTGGAAGGTCAAGCTGGAAAGAGGAAAATTACTGACTGTAAATGTGAGATTGCAAGGCAGGTCAGCTACACCCCCTCCTAGGTGAAACCAAAGTCATTGTCAGGCAGATTACGAAGCTTATGCTAAAAGCTGGACATCTCTATGCAGAAAAAGGAAGTTACTACCGAACTCTGAGTGTTCTAACTCTGATCCCTCATCTCTGGATGTCTCCCTGCTTTGTCCTCCCAACCTCTCCACAATACAGAGCTATTACAAGAGTCATTACCCCTTTGTCTCCTAAACTCTAAGACCATCGGCACCATTCGGATTTCATTGTTTGTGTTGCAGCTCTCATTGTCCACTTGGCTGGGAGAGTGATTTACACCCATATCTGTAGAGTAGATTTTGGTTATAAAAACCTTCAATTTTGAGCAGTCTACCACAGTCTCTCAACTTACTGAACGCCATACTGTCTGTGTGATTCCTGAACAAGAACTGTCCTTAGATACCCATCTAAGCACGTCGCAGTTTTTCTTTGCTTCTCTCTGGACTCATAATTATCGCCTGAACCCTAAAGTCCTCTACCCACAACTTTTATCCCTTTCCCTTTGGTTAGTTCTTGTGTGAGTATGTGAGTGTTTGGATCTTTTGCGTGCATGCATGGACCTTTCAATAAAACACATTTTCAATTTACATTTTGGATTTTCTGGGTGATTCTTTCCTGCAAGACCCCATAAACATTGGTGGAAAGATCTTATTAAGTTACCCCCCTCTTGCAGGCTTCCTAATTTTGAGCTAATTAATTCCCCATTGTCATGTGGAGGTACTGGCATCACATGTGGACCACTGAGTCACCCACGTTTTGGGGTAACAGAGCTCCCTGGATGTTCATCTCTGCATTGAGTGCCACACAATTTGTTCTATAAGCTCTAACTGGCTTGCTGTCTTCTGGTGTGGTAGAGGATCCAGCCCGATTGCCAATGCTGATGTAAGGTTCAACTGCCAGTTCAGTCATCTTCTCTATACAGAATGGGAAAAGATTCCATCTTCTCCTTCATTTCAAGCAGGGTTCAATCTGTGGTGTGTAAAACACAGACTTGGAGATATAACTGCTCAATATGGTTCTACTTTGTACAATCTTGGATGCCTAAGCTGAAATGAATCCATAGGGCAAGCTCTTAAAATCTGGATTATAAAAATGCAGATTTGACAGCATTCATTATCACTAGTTTTAGAAATCCACTATGTTAATAAGATTCTGTTGTTGATAGAATTAATCTGAGAATTGTAGGAGGGTACATGTGGAAAGGATTATTTATATCAAAACATCATTTTAACTGTTTCTCTGATATAGGTGTAATTAATTTCTGCTTAACCAGCTCATCGAAGAAAAAGGATGACACGACTGAAATAGTAGAAGCATGGGCTCCTTAAGTTTCATGTAAACAGAATTTTTATTGTTCATTTTCCTATACTAGATTTTTACAACATAAGGCCTGTAAGCTGAATGTGGCATTCTCTCTATATATTTACGGCTATTCTTTTTGACCCTTTGAAACAGTTTTATGCGAAAGCTTAAAGGCCACATCAGCCAGAATGGTACAGAATTGTACATTAGAATTGGGTTTACTGTCAAGTCCATATAAACTGGGGGTAGAGCAATTAAAACACAGTCAGGGTGGGGTGGAGGTATAGACCGCTGTGTCCACCTGTATTTTTCTTCCTATACCTCTTTCTTCTGCAGGTATTTTATTTTTTCTCCCTCTGTAAATTTGGATACAGAAATAATCACCACCAGGAGAAACACAGCTCAAAAGCTCAGGGGAAAGGAGTAAACACTTTCCACTTTTCTGCCTGAATGTTCATGAAATCTCTCCCATCCTCTTATCTATAGGGATTTTGAAAGACCTGAATAAGGTCATGATACTGTCACATCTGATTTGGCTAGAATTAGAGGTGCTAAACAAGTAGAAATCTATTGGCTTCATCCATTTGTTTGTTGGCCTTTAAATGTTACAACAGTGCCATGGGATGAATCTATACAGATTTTTTTTTTTTAAACGGTGCCTGGAGTGACTAGTTTCATCCAATATCGCTGCTTGAGATAACCAGAAGATATTCAACCATTTAAATGGAATAGCCCTTAATTTTAAAAGATGTCAATTGGAACAAACACATCAATTTACAAAAAACATCTGATGAGAAGAAATCTCACATGTATCCTGTCAAGGCAATTTTATAGTTTCCAAGTAATAGTTGTAGAAAAGTTGGAATTCACTAGTTAATTCATACTAAAATGTATTCCCATCCTCTTGAAATAGTACCCAGTATATTATTGTCAAAAACAGAAACTGAATGAATCATTTATTCTTTGGACACAGAGAAATGACCATTTCATTCTCCCCCCCACAGGAAAACCTCAAACACATACCAGGAAATGTATAGAGGTGCACAATAATCATTTAATCACATAGTTTATTTCTGAGATAGGCATTCTTGTTCCTATGTGGTATTAAAATTATTTATGTGACCTTCAATCATTAATGAACACACTGCAAATTGCTACAACTAAATTGAATTTTTCAGCTTTACTCCAATTAAATGTTAATTCTGGTTTGTTTCCATGTCAACACACATGGCAACATGATTTTGTTTCTCAAGACGAAGAAGCTGACCCTACCATTAGGCAAAGTGAGGCATCCCACTTTAGGAAACACATACTCAGCTATTCTCCCTGAGCCATTCCTGGCCTTGGTATCTGAATTACTTAGACAGGGTAGAGTTCAGAACTATCATGCTGTGGTAGAGCCAACACTTTCTGGAGAGATATATTCAGAAAGGGATTGAAGATTTCTCTTCTGCCTCACAGCCATGGATATTTGAAGTGTCATGTGTTGGGTTGCCAGCATGAAAAGTGGAGATAGTTCCTGCACCTTAAATGGCTGTGTAGGAGAGGGAATGTCACTAGAGGCTCCTTGTTGTGCGATTAGGTAGCAAGCAACACATGCTGAAATTCATCTATCTTGCTAGAATTCTTGCTTGTGTATTGATGACTTGGATGGATGAACTGGTTGCGTTTTGCCTATACATTAGAGATGGTGCTTTTGGGAAAGACTGCTCATCAAGTAAGCAAGGAGACAGGCTCTCCTTAATACCGCTGGATGCCTTCAGATATAGTACAGGAAGGTGGGCCAGCACTAGAGCCTGGTGCTCATTGGGACTGATACTGAAGAATGACCAGAAGAAGTTGAAATTAATGTAGATAGAAACAATTGATTCTGACATGCTCTTTTCCTCCTCCTTTGCAATGACACTGCAGCAGAAGTCATTAAAATTTAACATCTAAGTGGACTGAGAGAATCTGCATGGTGTAGTGGTTTGAGTATTGGACTATGACCCTGGAGACCAGGGTTTGGTTCCCTGCTCAGCTGCGGAAACCTACTGGGTGACCTTGGGTGCTTCATACACTCTCTGCCCCCAGAAAACCCCATTATAGGTTTGCCTTAGGGTTTCCATAAGTCAGAAACAACTTGAAGGCACACAATGACGACGACAACGACAACAACAACAACAGCAACAACAACAAAGTGAACTGAAGAATGACATTCTTTCATCTTGGCTCTGTAGGCCTTCACATCTAACTAGATTCCCTTCTGGAGAGATAAATGGAAGTAGGGAGCAACCAGGCTTGGTGGCCTGAACTAGGCAATGCCACACTTGATTTAATGAACCAGCCTTCCTTGGTCCTAGAGGGAGGGTTGACGTAAGATAAATAAAATGAGAGTACTTCATAGTTTACATTACACATCAAATATAAGCTGAATGAAATTGCAGGTCAAATCTGCTTCTATCTGTGAAACTTGGAATGGTGGATCAGTGATTTTTCCCCACCTTTATCTCAGGTAGAAAAATATCTTGGAGTTTAAAGTAGAAAGACTCCCATGCACTATATATGAGGCGATGTGGGAAACCCACCTAATAGCTCATTTGCCTTAATTGCTGAGAAGCTATGATATTTTCACCATGCCAATGGGAGTTATAGACAATTAGCTCCCTGTGTGGCTATGAGAAATGCTGTACGTTTGCCTCAGTCAATGGGGACAGATATTAACTCTCTGACCATGAAAATATCTTTAAAAAGACTTCATAGATATATTTGACACCAAACATAAACTGAAACACAAATGAAAGTCTAATAATATAGCTGATATTATTTTTAAATCACTGCAGATAGCATTACGACAACCGGTTGAAATAACCCCCACTTCCATCTTAGAAGTTGTTGTTTACACACGGGTATAAAAGACATTATGTTTTTTTTTCCTTCTGTGTATTTTACTGACAAGCCAATTTCATACTTGTCATAACTTGTCTTTCTAGCATTAACTTATTCTAGCTTTAAAAAACTCAGTGGTGGTGAGGGTGGTGGGGATAGTTCTTGATGATCTAATGCCCAAACTTGCTGAGATTTGTTAAAAGAAAACTGTGGTAGTTTTAGTAGATTCAAAGCTGACCCTATCATTAGGTATATTAAGCTAGTTGCCTCTGGCAATGTCATGAAAAAATAGAAAAATGGTACCTATTTAATATATGATTACTGTATATTTACTACCAGGGAGAAGACATGCTTGTGGAGTTTTCTGTTTCATGTGCCAAAATAATGCAGCAATTTCAAATACTGCATATCTTGACTTGCATGGGTTCCCTATACAGTTCTTCCTCAGGCAGCAAAATGTCTTAGGCCAGTCTTTTGAGGATACTGACTTATCAGTACTACTGAATAGCTAGGTGTTGTGTACATTATATGTGATACAAAGGCAGAAAAATGTTAACACATTGCAACCTAAATGGAGCATACACAAGAAAACAGACATTTCCCGAAGTCACATTAGGTTCAAATTAAAGGAATGCAGGTTTGTTTTGGATTTGGCAGCAACCTACTGTCTATGATGACAGTAGTTCATCTGATTCAGACATCATAGCAAACCACAGTTACTAAGAACAAGGAGGTGAGAAAAGGAAGCTACGAGTAGGTAAAACGAATGAAAGAAAGGAAGGAAGGAAGGAAGGAAGGAAGGAAGGAAAAGAAAAGAAAAGAAAAGAAAAGAAAAGAACAGATCTTGGAAGCTAAGCAGGGTCAGCCTTGTTTAATACTTGGATGGGAAACCACCAATGTACCAATATAGGTAAGGAAGCTGCAGATGCTGTACACTAGATTTTAGAGGAAGGAACTGGCAAAACCACCTTTGAGGATTCCTTGCCTAAGAAAACCCCATGAAATTCATGCAGTTGCCATAAGTGGACAGGAAACTTGAAGGTACATGTGCACACAGTCAAGTCTGATGTGTATTCACAATTGACACATCAGAGTTTAATATCAGGACAGGGTTGGCATCATAGTTGCTCTGTCTCCAGCAACTGTGGAATAAGAACAGTCAGAGGCAGCTGGTGGTGCCATTCTGGACTATAAGGAGCATTCAAAGAGGTAGTGGTGTGTGATGTTTTAGCATAACAAAGACATAAAGGGATTCCAGTAGCACCTTTGAGACTAACTGGGGAAAAAAATTTCTAGCATAAGCTTTCATGTACCGATACAGATATATCTGATGAAGTGTAGTCTATGGAAGCTTACGTAAGAAATTTCTCTTTCTTAGTTAATGTTAAGGGGTCTACTAAATCCCTTTATCTCTGAACTTTAAGGGAGCTATCCACAGTGCTGATACACCACATTGGATAGTTCTTTTAAAGTTCAGACTAAAACCTGAAGCAGATTAACTGCCCTACTGACACTGCTCTGTACATGCACTTTTGGATTTATTTTTTTTTAAAAAAATTAGTTCAAGGATGGGCAATGTGCAGCATTCTAGATGTTGTATAAGTCCCATCAGTCCTGGGCAGCATCAGAAACTGTGAGTTGCAGTTCAACAAGGACCATAAACTGCTTGCTCCTCTTTTCATGCAGTGCATTTCACAAATTAAGTTTTGGACCAACCGATAATAACAGTTATGAATTGCTTGATTGTCATATTCACATTATGAAATTCTTACAATCAGTGTAGATTCTTGAGGGAACATCTCTCATCCTGGCAACAGCCAGTAGATGATGCTCTGCTCATATGTTTTTAATGGAAGCCATGATTATGACAATGGGGTTTCCCATTATCCAGGTAACAGTGCTTAAGGGAGGCAGTTTTCCCTTCAGGCATATAAAGGGTCGATGAACTGCTAGGGTTAGGTTTTATTTGGGTCAGCATCATAGGTCACGAGAGATAGTTGCCCAGTCAGGGGGAGAAAGGTGAGAATCTTTGAGATGTTTCGATGAAGAGGTTTATAACTTCTTCATTGAAACATCTCAAATCCTCAAAAGACTACGAGGCAGGAGCCAGAACAGAGGAAAGATCCAAGACATCAACAAAGGGGCAACTATGCTGGTGGCAGGCAGGCCACAGGCCTCGTCTCCTGGCTGCCCAGCATACCATCTCAGAAATGACCAACTGATATGAGTAGCTTAGAATGTTATCTAGTTAGCTGAGTTAGGTTTTTCTTTTATTTTTGAAGTTTTGGCTGATCTGAGGAATCTATCTATATTTGTAACTACCGAGTGTTCCTAGGAGAGGGAGCCTCTCATCAATAATATTTCTCTTGTTTACCTTGCATGTCTTAGAATAAATATTTTTCTGTAAAAACCTCTCTGCTTCCTCTCCACTCCATGCGTTCCTCGGCAACATGCATAGATAGGATTTCTCTCACCCAGAAGGGGTGGCTGGGAGAAGGAAAGGAATCTTTAAGCATAGAGATTGGCAAGTCCCAGGCAACATCCCACTGCTTTGCTGTAGATTGGGTTAATCCAGTGGACGGTGGCAGCTTGTAATTAAGAGAATTTGGGGGAAGTTCTTGTCTCCTGTTCAAGGGCAGAAGTCAGCATTGGGTGAGAGAGGAGCCCTCCTCTCTACAGTGATGGTCCAAGAAGGCATAGGTCTTAGCCAGAGGTGACTCCCTCCCCTCTCTTTCTCTCCTCTCTGAGCAGGGGGATCTAACCCCTGTTAATTTAGAGGTTTGTGAGAGTAAAAGTGTTTTGCTGCAGGTTAGACAGATTAGGACAATATCTAAGGCCCTTTCTGCATGTGGGAAAGGAACCATGCAAAAACGGGACTCACCAAGACTTCTTCAGTGTCCGGGCGAGTCCGTCGGGATGAGGAGCAGTGCGAGCTCGTCACTCCGCACTGCTCCGGCGTCCAAAATGGCGGCTTCTGGTTGGTGGAGGCTCTCCACCAACCGGAGAAGCTCGCCAGCCTAAAGCCCGCCCGCAGATCTGCAGGCACACACTAGTGTGCGCCTGCAAATCTGCACCGGAGTGCAGCAACAGAGCGACACAGGGTCGTACGCTCCATGCTTTTTAAAAACCTCTTAAAAGAGGTTTGGAAAAAGCACATTGCGTGACCAGTTCCGGTCGCTCCGGAGCGGACTGAGGTGTGGAACTACGAAAAGTAGTCCGCCCCAGTCCACTCCATGGTGCAGAAGACCTCTGTCGGAGGTCGCTCTGCACCGTTTTAATAGGCTGGTGTGGAAAGGGCCTAAGCTGGCAGAATTCAGCAGTAATAACATTCCAGTATCAAGGGCAAGGCAGAATGGGTTCAAGCAAGCACAGTCCTCTCAGACAGCAGTTGAGTTGAGAAAGGACACAGCCCAGGTCTGAACAGAAATTTGATCAGAAAAGGACAGACAAGGCTTGCAGCCAGTGGGAGATGTGATTTCTAGCAATCTTCTTTACCTGCTTTTGAAGTTGAGCTCTCTATGCTCCAGCCAAAGCACATCTGCAGTTCATTTCCTCATATCCCCATGCCCACTGCACGAAGAGGCTCTTATTCCCAAGGAGCTCTTCCTTGCAGACAGGCACTCCATGAGTAGCCTCCAGACTAGCTTCTGCTTTTATCTGCTGACACTCTACTGGGCTGGGAGAAGAATCCTGCTTCAACATTTGAACCCTGGCCAGAGCAATTTCTTTCTTGTCTGGCATCACTGAACGTCCAGATTCACCTGGCATGACTGGTCCTTGTGCCCTCTGGCTAAAGGGGTTCAGGTTCATCTTTGGAAGATTCCTTAAGTGGGATCGTGACAAACGGATGCAAGACATTCTGAGTTTGACAGACTCCAGACTTAGAAGAGACTCCAAAGAAGTGCAGAAAGCTCACTTTGATCTCTGTGGATTCCCCTGGACATCTGATGGGGAGGAGGAATCTGTTGGAGAGATAATGCTGTACATTTGTATAAAGAACATATCACTTAACTGTCATAAGTCGTCAGAGATATCCTTTCAAGGGTGCTGAAAAGCATGAAATATCTCACATGTGGAATGTGTGTATGTATGTGTGCATGTTTATCTATGTGTGTAACACTACAACAAAAATTAGCACATTTCAGGCTACCTTCTTTTCCAAACAACACTCTTGATTCAGAATTATTAAACAGATCATGAATTTTGCAGATTGTTCTGGGCTGTGAATACAGGGACAGACAAGTGCTACAGGAACTTGCTATGCAATATCTGTCACATCAGCTCAGGTAAACACAGGTAGATTTAATTGAGGAAGCAGATTGTAGTATACTTGTGGTCATTATCCTACCATCAAATGCAATCCTAAGGGATGAAAATGTTGTGCAACCCTAACTTTTATAGATATAACTTATTTTGGCACAGAGAGTTGTAGAAAGCTTCTGCTATTGACTTTCTTCCTATCATGCCACTGTTAAAAGGCACAGCAGCCAAGCCAGGAAGAGAAAAAAGTGGCAGTCAAATGTTCCTTAAAGATAAGAGGCTGGAGGTGCAAACTGAAGCTACTTTGTAAGTACACCAAAACTTAATAACCCAAAGAGAAAGAATATGGCTAAAGAAAAAAGAGAAAGCACAGTAGCACCTTTAATTGACTCATTGCAGCAAGTATGGGTTTCCTAGGCAACAGCCAATCTGCATGATGCACTAACAGAATGAAATGACACCTTAATTTATAGGACTGGCTTTCTGTGGGTGCAGGAATATTGCAAGCTTTTGATGTGTTCAGAAATTTGCTTCATGTAGAATTCTATGTAGGTAAACAGCTGTATGGCAATACAACTCCAATGCTCCACAGGAAATAAAACCCAGATATTTATTTGTTGATTTCTTGAATCAGTATTCCACCTTCCATCCAATGAGCTCAAAGTAGTGCGCATGGCTCTTCATTTTTTTCACCAGACATTACACCAGATATTATATTATGGGTGGACTCTACTGACTTTTCTAACAAACTGCTAAATCTGAAGAACACTTTGACACTTTATAACATCCTCAACCACAACCACCCATTAAGTTGCACGGCTGGAATCTCCTACATCTGGCAGTGCCAAAGGTGGGGTAGAAAGTTGTCATCCTCCCTCCCTCACCAATGCCCCACTGGGATGGGTGTTGCTTTGTTTAGAAGGGACTACAGAGACTACTTGCTCTCCCACTGCAGCAGGACAGCAAGTAGCAGGTTCCCTGAAGCAGGGCAGGCACTTCCTCTGTGCTCCTTGGAGTGAGAAATTAGCAAGCAGCTGTTCTGGAGCAACTGCATGCTTAATCCCTAGCTCTGAGGTCTCCTTCCAATTGATGGATTGATCTGGTGGGTTCTACACAATTCCCCTTCTCTAAGGACATCTGCAGAGCTACTGATTTCGATCACACAAGGAGACAGCAGGACATATTCCATGTTGGCAATAAGGAGGGATACAGATTAATTTATTGGGACATCATACACTGTTACTGCCAGGAAAATACACACACACACACACACAGAGCACATTTTAATTTATTCAGATGTCTGCACAGGTCTGTGGTAGAAAGCTTCTAGCACATTATTTTATCAGTGTCTCCCTTTTGAGGCTTGCAGATAATACCGTAGTTTGTTATCTGAATAATCTTCTATAAACTGAATATGAGCTAGAAATCGTTTTATGCACTTCCCTACAAAAGAGCAGATTCCTGTGATCTCCTCTCTCCAAAATTAATACCACAAAATCCAAAAAACAGTGGTAAATGTAAGGAGAGTGAACATGGTGCAAATCTTCAGCTTTTCTCCACACACACAAACACACAGAGGAATCACAGTATTTTACATATGCTTGTACAGTTGCATAGGGATGGGGGGTGATGAGGATGGATCGCCCCAGGTGGCAATGTTTTGGAGGTGTCCTGGCCCGTGGCCATGCCCCACACACCCCCACGCCCCACGGCCATGCCCCCATGCACAGTGGCCAGACCTCCTGCACCATGGTCCTGCCCCCTCCCACCGTCCCACCACACACTCCAGGCTCCGCCACTGTGCTTGTTGATACCTCATAGCACTTGATTCTTAACATAATTAAGAATAAAAGCTGTATCTCCCTATATCAGTGGTTCTGAACCTGGGGGTCAGGACCCCTTTGGGGGTCGAACGACCATTTCACAGGGGTCGCCGGTCCTCAATCCTGCCCCCTTTTAAAAGAAGGTGGCCTCACAGCCAATGGGAGCAGTGCTTCTGAGACCCCTGCGCTGGGGTTCAAACTGCAAACCCCAGCATTCCATAGGATGGTGAAAGTGGAATAATAGTGCTATAACAGTCTAGTGCAGAAATAGCCAGGATGACTTTCTCCTCTCGCTTTTGTTGTGCGTGGACCCTTGGCGCTTGCCACATGCACGTGTTGTGTTCTTCACCCTGACTGTCTTGCATTCCTCGCTTTTTGTATGTTCAGTGTCCACACTCCCTTTAAGGGAAGGAGGAAGGGAGGGAGTGAAACAAAACGCGTCTGCTTCTGCCGCCGCCATCTTTCCTCTCTCCCTGTCCTTTCCTCCCTGCGCCTCGTGTAAAATGTGGGCTGTTTTGGCATTGCCTTTGGGAGTGACTGGCTTTTTGAACTGTGGAAACCCAACATTCAGAACTAGAACTACTGCCTTAATTCTGACATTGATGGACGCTTTCTGTGCTTAAAAAATGGGGGGAGGGTTACCAGTTTTTAGGCATTAGAAGTCTATCCAGAGCAGTGATTTAGGGCAGTGTTTCCAATCTATTTGATGTTGGAAATAACTAACTAACTAAATAATAAATAAATAAATAAATAAAAACAAAAATAATTTTATGATTAGGGGTCACCACAACATGAGGAACTGTATTAAGGGGTCGCGGCATTAGGAAGGTTGAGAACCACTGCCCTATATGAACCTGCTAGAGCCCTTAGATCCACAGGGGAAGGCTTTTTCTTGGAATCACCATCATCCGAGGCTTAACTGCTGAGGACACGGGAGACAGCCTTCTCAGTGCTATCTTACAGGGGAGGCTAGGATGGCCCCCTCCCTGCTTTCCTTTTGTAGGCAGGCAAAGAAAAGACATTTCTTTTTAAGCAGGTGTTCAATGGGTGAGCTAGAGACCTTTTACCTATTTATGAGTTGTTTTTAATAAGTCTGTTGTTAGTTTTATAAGTTTGCATGTCTTTTAATGGTTCAATTGTTTTTATGGCTTTAATGTTTTATTTTTTTAACCTTTTGGAAGCCGCCTTGGGTTCCATATTGGGAGAAAAGGTGATATATAAATTAAATAAATTAATAAATAACTAAAACAATAAAAGTCTCAAGAAGAAAAAGGATGTCTTTGGGCTTGGGAAGCTGATCCTTTGATCTGCAAAATTTCAGAAACTGGTCTCTTTACATTGCATAACAGTAGTGCAAAGATTCCACTTCACTCCATTCTTGGGAAGCCTTGGAATTTTTAGGGAGGAGTACGCAGCTCCTGAAAGGGTTGCTGTAAGTTGGAAACGACTTCAAGGCACGTTTTAAAAACAACACAACATTCTCCGTCTGAGAGGTGCTAAGGTGTCTATCCAAAGTACGATTCCCAGGATTCTATCAGATGCAGCCTTGGCAGTTAAAGTGCAACCCTAGGGCCTTTCCGCACTACACTGTCAAAGTGCTATTATTCCACTTTCAACATCCTGTGGAATCCTGGGGTTTGCAGTTTAGGGAGGGGCCTTTAGTAGTCTCAGTCAGAGAGCTCTTTGGCCTCAGTAAACGACAAACCCCAGGATTCCACAGGATGTTGGTTGTGCAAAAAACAGCACTATAACAGTGTAGTGCAGAAACAGCGATAGTATTATCATTGTGCAGTGTGAAAGGGGCCTGGAAATATAAAAGCTAATTGGGAAAAGTACTGTGATCTGTGAATGAAATAGCAATGAACAGTTAAAGGAGGAAAGGAATGGAATATCATGGGGCAACAAGGGCCTGGGTGGGAGACGTCCTCCACGAAACCACTCGGCATTGCAACAGTTTGAGTCAACCTGTAGGAAAACTTCAGAAAACAAGTAATTTTCCACACCGCCAAAAGCTTCAAAGAATACAGCTGGGGAAAGGAAGCAGTTAACAAGGATCTGTACAAAAAGCAGAGCAGGGAAGAGGGTGTGAGCACCCATTTTGACTACCGTGGGGCTGCCTTCAAGTCCCCTGTCCACTTATGGGTGACCCCATGAATTTTATAGGGTCTTCTTAGGTGAGGAATACTCAGATCTGTTTTGCCAGTTCCTCGCTCTGAAAGACAGCCCACCTACAGTCTTAACAGTTTTTTGTTCAAGTCTAGAACTGGTGGCATTTTCCACACCTTCTGGGCAAGAGCATGCAGGAGCGAAGGTAAAGAAGGTCTCTTCCCCAAGGTAAGCCCTACTGAACGCAGAGGAGATGCTTCCTAGGCCATTTCCGCACGAGCCTGTTATAGCACGATGATTCCACTTTCAACCTCCTCTGGAATCCTGGGGTTTGCAGTTTAGGATTCCAGAGGATGGCCATTTCCACACGTGCCTGTTATAGCGCGATGATTCCACTTTCAACCTCCTCTGGAATCCTGGGGTTTGCAGTTTAGGATTCCAGAGGATGGCCATTTCCGCACGAGCCTGTTATAGCGCGATGATTCCACTTTCAACCTCCTCTGGAATCCTGGGGTTTGCAGTTTAGGATTCCAGAGGATGGCCATTTCCACACGAGCCTGTTATAGCGCGATGATTCCACTTTCAACCTCCTCTGGAATCCTGGGGTTTGCAGTTTAGGATTCCAGAGGATGGCCATTTCCGCACGAGCCTGTTATAGCGCGATGATTCCACTTTCAACATCCTCTGGAATCCTGGGGTTTGCAGTTTAGGATTCCAGAGGATGGCCATTTCCGCACGAGCCTGTTATAGCGCGATGATTCCACTTTCAACCTCCTCTGGAATCCTGGGGTTTGCAGTTTAGGATTCCAGAGGATGGCCATTTCCACACGAGCCTGTTATAGCACGATGATTCCACTTTCAACCTCCTCTGGAATCCTGGGGTTTGCAGTTTAGGATTCCAGAGGATGGCCATTTCCACACGTGCCTGTTATAGCGCGATGATTCCACTTTCAACATCCTCTGGAATCCTGGGGTTTGCAGTTTAGGATTCCAGAGGATGGCCATTTCCGCACGAGCCTGTTATAGCGCGATGATTCCACTTTCAACCTCCTCTGGAATCCTGGGGTTTGCAGTTTAGGATTCCAGAGGATGGCCATTTCCACACGAGCCTGTTATAGCGCGATGATTCCACTTTCAACATCCTCTGGAATCCTGGGGTTTGCAGTTTAGGATTCCAGAGGATGGCCATTTCCGCACGAGCCTGTTATAGCGCGATGATTCCACTTTCAACATCCTCTGGAATCCTGGGGTTTGCAGTTTAGGATTCCAGAGGATGGCCATTTCCGCACGAGCCTGTTATAGCGCGATGATTCCACTTTCAACCTCCTCTGGAATCCTGGGGTTTGCAGTTTAGGATTCCAGAGGATGGCCATTTCCACACGAGCCTGTTATAGCACGATGATTCCACTTTCAACCTCCTCTGGAATCCTGGGGTTTGCAGTTTAGGATTCCAGAGGATGGCCATTTCCACACGTGCCTGTTATAGCGCGATGATTCCACTTTCAACCTCCTCTGGAATCCTGGGGTTTGCAGTTTAGGATTCCAGAGGATGGCCATTTCCGCACGAGCCTGTTATAGCGCGATGATTCCACTTTCAACCTCCTCTGGAATCCTGGGGTTTGCAGTTTAGGATTCCAGAGGATGGCCATTTCCACACGAGCCTGTTATAGCGCGATGATTCCACTTTCAACCTCCTCTGGAATCCTGGGGTTTGCAGTTTAGGATTCCAGAGGATGGCCATTTCCACACGAGCCTGTTATAGCGCGATGATTCCACTTTCAACATCCTCTGGAATCCTGGGGTTTGCAGTTTAGGATTCCAGAGGATGGCCATTTCCACACGAGCCTGTTATAGCGCGATGATTCCACTTTCAACATCCTCTGGAATCCTGGGGTTTGCAGTTAAACTCCAGGATTCCAGAGGAGGTTGAAAGTGGAATCATCGCGCTACAACAGGCTCGTGCGGAAATGTTGATAGACAAAGAGAAGGTGAATGGAAAGCAATGTTGTCGGGGAGGGGGAGGCGTTTTCCCCTCTTTGTGCTATTTGTGCCCCGCAGAGTCGACGGGGAACCGGAAGTGTGAGATGCGTTCATTGCCTCTTTCTACGAAAGCAACGGCTAAAATCCGAGATGCGACTGGGCGCCTAGAGCGGTCGCAATGATTAGGAGTCCCTGGCGGGGCCGGAGGACTGTATCCCCTGTTGCCTGTTTGGAGGAACGGGAGCACGGTAAGGCGATCAAAAAGCTGGGATGAGTGTATTATGCTGGTAGAAGTGGTCCCTTTGATGATCTTAAGCTTTGGTGGTAGTTCCGCCTCTTTTTACACGTGTGTGGCCGGAGTCACACTTGCCTCCTTGGTTGTGGGTCTTCTGTTCAGAGGGGGTTGTTGCCTTTGCCTTCCTCTGGGGCTGAGAGAGTGTGACACGCCCAAGGCCACCCAGTGGTTTCCATGGCTGGAAGGAACTCTGGCCTTCTGGTCCACTCTCAAACCACTTCTACTCCATGTTGGCTGATCTTTGTTGCTTTGGCCCAAGTAAAAGCATCTCGTGGGAACAGATTTATAGCATATACTACAGTAGATGGGTCGATCTCTCTCTTTCCCTCCCTGTCCTCACGCATATTGCATAGCCACTCAACTCAGGCCATTTCCGCACGAGGCTGTTATAGCGCGATGATTCCACTTTCAACCTCCTCTGGAATCCTGGGGTTTGCAGTTTCGGGAGGGGCCGGCTGGCCCCTCCCGAAACTGCAAACCCCAGGATTCCAGAGGAGGTTGAAAGTGGAATCATCGCGCTATAACAGCCTCGTGCGGAAATGGCCTCAGTTACGCTATACTGTCATGCTATACAAAAGAGGAAACTGTTTTAAGCTTCTGAAAAGTTTATAACCATGTTAAACTGTAAGTTGCTGGTGGAGGATTTCTGAGTCAACATGCAATGCAGAAATAAATGGATTAAAAAGCACACAGGTTGCACTAAAAACGATCAACAGCAACCCGGACAACACAAGTAGGGCAAACTGTAGGGCAGGATGATTTTCTTCCTTCTCTTCTACTGGAAATAAGAGATAGACAATCTTGTATAAACAGAATTGTCTTTTTAATTATGATCCTTATTTTTATTTGACAGAACCACATACTTTGACCACTTTATGCTGAATTGGCAGAGCGGGGCTGGATCATCTGATGCAGACTAGAGCACTTCAAGTATATTTGGAGAGCTGACATTTTTTTTTTTTTTAGTACTGTAAAAAAAGACAGCCAACAGAGCAGAGGGGAATGGCAGGGACAACAGCAGGGTTGGCTTATTTATTTCTTGAAATTTTAGAGCTTCTTCTGTTCCAGAGGCTGAAAGAGGATAGTATCAAATGCACTAAATTATGTTCACTGTCTATATTATGATATAGGTTCAATAACATAACTCTGCCTTTATCCTATTGTCTTTTTCCTGAAAAGAATCCAATTTGAACTGGGCTGATTTTTAGAAAAGGCTAGGGTGTATCTGATAAGACAAAACATCTTGATTTGGTACAATGATGGTGTTTTCAGCAGGGAATAACCTGTTAATCACGAACGTTTCAATGGGATAAAGAGGGTGAAGAATTAATTTTGGAACGATTGGCTTAATTCTATGAGATTTTTACTGGTGAAACTAGATTTATAAATAGTAGTCATGAAACAAGAGGGTACCCTGCAGATACGGTACTGGAATACTGCAGTACTGAACTTTAAGAGAATGATATCTACAAAAGGTGAAGCAGTGCAGCCCTATGAGAGTTGGGGCTTCTGAGTAACCAACACTGTATTGGTGATGTTAACATATTCTAAATTATACATGGTATGGAGGAAGTGGATAGGGGAAACTTTTCCAGAAACAGTGTTCATCCACTGGAAGCTGAACTGTAAAACAATCAGGAAAAAAAATGAAAATAACACAGTATGTTATAAAATTATAGCATTCACTGTTGCTAGATGAAGTGATGGCCACTGATTTGGATGGCTTTAAAACTCGAGTGGACTACTATTTGGGGCCACATTGGGCCTCCAGGGACTCTTGGTACTGCACTCACTCTGCTGCCTTCATCCCAAAACAAAAAACAATTCTCCCCAATTGTTTTTCACCAAAATGCCTTCACAAAGCTCTCTAGGGCCTTTGGGGAACAATTTTGCCATGTGGTGGGCCCTTGAGCCATTTTAAGAAGAAGAGAGGCCTTTTTCCAACGGGAGGTGACTGGAAGTAGAATGTGGAGTCCATCAACTGTGCATGTACCTTGGAATAGCTAATTGAAATAAACGAGTATTCCTGAAAGAATAGATGGGAATCTTGAGCTTTCTGGCATACTTGCCTGAACTATTTCAGAGTATTGGTTTGTTCTAACTGTTCTATGATTTCATGACAGGCTGCTGAAGAATGTTTGTTCCAAGATCTCTTAAAGTCAAGAAGAGTGCTGTTGATTTGGAGAGCTGTGCAGCTAAAAAAAATAAGCCTTCTTCAGATACATCCTCATTTGAAAAGGCTACAGAGTTCAAAGAGGCCAAGCTGGATATAAGCGACATACCAGCCTCAGAGACCAATTCATTCAAACCGGTGGAAGGGTACACTGAGCCACAGATCTCTCACAATTCACCCCTTACCTTTACTGAATCAGCTCAGGCAGATGCCAGTGAGGAAAACTGTTCTCTTGTGGAGGAGCCCATAAAATCTTTCAGTAAAACACAACGCTGGCCACAGCCTGGGGAACCTGTATGTGTGGTCTGTGGCCGTTATGGAGAGTATATCTGCGACAAGACTGATGAAGACGTTTGCAGCTTGGAGTGTAAAGCTAAACACCTTTTATGTGTCAGAGTGGAGAAAGAAAGCTTAGAACTGGCCAATAATGAAGGAGAACCTCCATCTGGTTTTCCTAAGGGTACTTACGTCTATGAAGAAAATGCCTTTGTGTCAAGCCTTCAAGATGAGCAAATTGACAACTTAAAGCAGCAGCTAGGCATAGTTGTCCAAGGTCAAGGAGTTGCAAGACCTATAGTGGAATTTGAACACTGTGGCTTCCCTGAAGTTCTGAGCTCCAATTTAAAAAAATCTGGCTATGAAGTTCCAACTCCTGTCCAGATGCAGATGATTCCAGTTGGATTGCAGGGCAGAGATATTGTGGCCACGGCTGACACAGGCTCAGGAAAAACTGCAGCTTTCCTACTTCCTGTTATAATTAAAGCCTTGGGAGAGGTAAAGTTCAAGACTGCCTATTCAGAAAGATGTGGGAAATGTATGTTATGCTTCTGTGTATTTGCCTTAGAATGAAGAAGACATTTAAGGGATTTATTCTTGAACAAAATCCTGTATAGGATTAATTATACTGAGTTATACTTAGTTATACTGAGAACTCCAGAGATTATCCTCTGGTTGGTTAGTGGTTGTTCTGCTTTCAGGTTCTGTGTTTCATTCCATTGATTTGATAGTAGGGATTAAAATAGAGAAAACAGTTTAGTGCAAGCTCATTGGACATGTAAAGGAGTAATTGAACTTCCTAAGATTGTTCCAGTCAAGAGAGAGACTGTAGGCAGTGGTAAATACTGTTTTATTTGTTAGGGGCTATATTTGTAGATGTTTAAGAGAGGGAAATGGTTTAAGTTCTAATATCAAACTTTGGACACTTGGGTAAGCAGAGTTTTTAGCAAAGGAATGGAAGTTGCTTCTACTGTTGTGAAAACTGAAGGTGGTGGGATGATTTCTCTTTTTTTCTTGTAACCTTTGGTGTACACTAAAGATGTGCACCAGAGGGGTGGGGAACCTCTAGAGCAAGTTTTTGACTGTGGGGAGAGCTACATGTGAAAGGGAAGAAAAGACTATGCTGCTGCAAGTACATTGGTAGATTTAGCTGCTTTTTACAGTGAGAAAGTGGTAAATGCAAGGAATGAGATCTTCCATTCATTCCAGTTTCAAATGCCAGTCTTCCTATCATGCTTATTCCGCATCTCCAACTCTTCTTGATTGTCTGAGGAAATTGCGAGGCCAAGGGAAATTTAGTTGGCCAATAAGCAAATTATTTAATGTGGTGAGACTAGTGGAATTAATTACTAGTTGGAACAGTCTGAATGGCCTGTAGGAAGTAAATGAAAAAGAGAATTTCTTTAACATGAAATAAATGTAGCCTCTCACATATGACTCCCCAGATAGATTTTAATTATGAAAAGAATGCAAACTGTGCCATCTTTGTGTGTGTCCCACATAGCAAAATGTAACACGAACAATTTGCAGTAAAGTCCACACTGTTGTATAAAAATATTCTAAAAAGGACGTAAATTGCATTAGTCTCTTCAGGTACAGATAGTATATCTTGAGCGCTGGGTTTCCTTTCTTTTTCTTCTTTCTCTTCTAACAGAGGTTGAATATCATCATGTCTAAACTGTTTTGGATGTGGCCAGTATAAACAGAGATACTGTATTACATCCAAACCATCCCTAAGTTTTTCCAGCCAAGGAGGTGCCTTTATGTTTTTTGTTTTGTTTTGTTTTTTTGGTAGTGGAAAGGACCCCTCTTATAGTAATCCATTTGCTATTTAATTTTTGATTTTGCTGTAAAGTCCATGGTATGTAAATAATAATAAATGATAGTGGTTGATTAATTCTGCATATCCAACAAATCAGCTTGCTTGTCTCCTTATTATGCTGCTATCATGCATCTGATGAATCACAGCAGAATATGTGAATAGATGCCATTTGGGATCATTGTACTTGGTGTAGTTTCTGCTGATAAAAAATATCTAGTTCTTGGGTGACTCACTTTACATGGCAACAATCTCATTATGTCTGTATCACACTGCACTTGGATGTGTGAATGAGTCTTTATAAAACGCCTGTACAGTTCACCCACTCACTCTTATTTTTGAGCTTAACAGCTAAACAGAGTGGAGGAAGACTTCCCCAGTATCTAATGTTACACTCTGACTGTTTTCTGTCATCCCTACTGACTTCTGGATGAGAAGAATACTGTCAAGCTGATCTGATGGGAACCAGCAGCTCTCTTTATGTTTTACTTAGCTAAGAATTTTATTTGTGAACATGGATTGGTGACTTGTAACTCTTCTCCTCCTTTTTTTTTTCTTATTTTAGGCAGAAGCACCATCTGCTCTTATTCTGACGCCAACCAGAGAGTTAGCTATCCAAATAGAGAAACAGGCAAAAGAGCTCATAGTTAGTCTACCAAACATGAGAACGGTTCTTCTAGTTGGAGGATTGCCATTACCGCCTCAACTTCATCGCCTGAAACAAAATGTTAAGGTGAAATTTTCTGGCAGAATGTGTGTTTATGAAGAAGAGTACAGAGTAGCCTATAAATCAGAGTTTCTTCTTCTGGTTTTTTTTTTAAGGATTTCAGCTCCCTTATTAATTAAATTGAGATTTCCAGATTATATTTGGACATAGTGTCCAAAATATACTGTATAAATATGTAGGAATATAGTAGACGGATCTTTGGACACGTGTAGGGTATCTGCCACAGCTTGCCCTCTTTTATAATTATTGTGAAGGGCTAAAAGCACAGCTGGTGGTGTTCTTCATGAGCTTGGTCCCCCTACCTGAAAATGAAAGGTCCTTCCATCCTTCCTGGCAACAGAATTTTGAAAACCAGGTTTAAAAAAGTGATAAAAGAGAGAATCTGAGAAGCTACTTGCTAGTTGGGCAGGGATTGGAAAAAGGCCAGAGGAAGTAAGCATGAGATCTTATAACAGACCATTAGATTCTCCCATCAGTTAAGTTAAAAAAAAAAGCAAAGCTTGTTTTGGAAAAATCTACCAGCAGTTGGAATGAAATGTCAAAAGAGCTTGCTGAGGTATTTTGAAGAAACATATTATCAGGGTGAGCACTGGAGGCTAGGCTATCAAAAGACCATTAACTGCTATTCTTGAGTTTCATTAGGAAGATATGGGTGGTAAAGGCAGAAGATTGTAACTACACTAGTTTAATGGTTTAATATGTCTTTAATCTATTTAAATTTTTCTTTATTGTTTTAAATTCAAGTTGGTTTACATTGTTTAAATTGATTTTATTGCTGTGCTTCTTTGAGTCCCCATGATATGGGCGACGTATATGAATATGTTAATTAAATTAAAATTTCAAAACTTTTAAAAAATTTATTTATTGTATGAAGTTGTTTTCCTACTTTTTCTGTTAGGTTATAATAGCTACACCTGGAAGGCTCCTAGAAATTCTAAAGCAAAGCTCTGTTCAGCTTCACAATATCAAAATAGTAGTAGTGGATGAGGTAAGTCTGTATTATGTCTTGATATGAAAATGCGGGTGGGCATTTCTTAAACAGAAGCTGCAATGACTGTTTCCATGGTGAGTGCATACTGTAGGCCTTGGTAAGCAAGGTATGTACATTTTTATTAAAAAGCTTCTAGCACATAGTAGATTTTTTTAGTTTGGTCATGATATGCTTGCAGTGTAATTCAGCTAAAATCTTAGGAGCCATTAGAGAGTCAGCCTCATAATGAGGAAATAACATGCAATACTTGTTTTTGGCCTATAAAGGAAGAAAGATGCTATTTTTTCACTCATTGCTAAAGGGGCCACTGAGGATGAAAAGTATTTAAGATACCCATGGTCCTCTGGATGTTGTTGAACTATAACTTCCATCATCTTTCACCACTGGCTCGATTGGCTGAGGTTGATGGGAGCTCAAAAATAACTAGAAGGGTCACTTGTTTTCCAACTCAGGTTTAGGACTTTCACCTGCTTCAGTATCTGTACCAGAGCCTGGAAAAGAGTTCTATTTGGAAGTTAGAGCTCTTAGAGACTCTGTGGTACCATAGCTGGTGGTAGTCCCTAAAATTAACTTTTCCAAGCTTGGACCTATGGTTTTTTGCAGAGTGAAAGTGCCATTTGGGGCTTTTCCTCCAATGAGTTGTTCTTGGCAGGATGTAGAGCTTGGCAGAACCTGAAAGGGCTGAAGTAAATGTGAAGACAGCTGTTCTTTGTTTAGCAGGGATCCTTTGTTTAGCTTGTGCTTATCAAAGAACATTTCTGAAAACAAAAATACAGACTCTCTGACAGCGCTTTAGTAATTCCTACACAGACTTATTTATTTGTTTAATTTATCTCCCATGTTTCTCCCAGTTGCAGTCTAAGATGGCATAGAACAAATTTAAACAAAGTACAGCTATTAAATACATAATAGAAATCATTCAATAAAGATTCTATTAATTGCATATACCCTTGATCTTTTTCATTTTCTATATCTTCTATATCTTCATTTTATTATGTATGTATCTATGTCAATAGTTGCATTTTGATTTTGTACATGGATGGCGCTATATAAATAAACAAACAAACAAATAATAATAATAATTTTTAAAAATGCATTAAAACATAGTAAAAAAGGGACAAAAACCTAAAACATCCCATGAAAAGATGCTTCTGCCATAGTAAGGTAAGAGCCAATGGCCTGCTTACTGGTGGAAAGAAACCAGACTAGAGTGGTGGATGATGGGAACAATGGGGCCTGC
>CAOLHI010003918.1:0-146334 GCA_948474755.1 Ctenosaura bakeri | reverse complement strand
AGTTGGATTCCCTCTGGGCTTTGTCTTATCTTTCTGGTCATGCAGCTGCTTGGGTCCTGGATCATCTGGCATTCTAGACTGAATATTATTTGCGTTCTTAAGGATACCAGTGATGTAGTGCACTCTCACACATTATGTTCATTTTTCAAGAAATCTGTTCCCATTATCTATTGTAAGTGTAATTCATTGTTGTTGCTTATGGTATTTTGAAACAGTAACTTGTTACGTTACCCACTCCCTTGCTTGTCACTTACTGTTGTTTTCTGTTACTTTTACAACAAATAGCTTTTAGTATGATAAGAAAATGGCATAAAACGTGGAAAAGCTCAGGGGTCTAAAAAGACCCTCTGAGAGTAATAGAACAAAATAGCTTAGAAAACATTACTCATTGTACCTTTTTTTTTTAATTTTTTTAATTTTTTATTAATTATATAACTAAATCACAAATACAAAACAAGAAAAAAAAATTAAACACCATGTGATATACATAATAGTGAATTAAAAAAAAAATAATTTTTTTTCTTTTTCTTTTTTTTCTCTTCTCTTAAGCAATACTAACTTTCATTGTTATTTTGCACCTTTACCCTTAAATTTATAAATCTGTTCAACTATTATAATTTCACATTTAATTCAATATTTTTCACATCCCCTTTAATCTATTTCTATTGTTAATTCTTTTAACTTTTTTTTTAAAAAAACATTGACATCACTTATCCTTTTAAATCTATAAATCACAAGTTTAACACACACACCTACTAAGAATTACAAAATATACAACATAAAAGAAAAACAAAACTAAAACTAAAAAATACCCACCCCCCAGAGCCAACTTTTTATTTAATCCACTTTCCAAAATTGCCATTCTTCTTTTGACAGGGTAGTATTACTATCTCTTTTCAGAACTTTATCCAAAAATATTTTCCAAATTTCTTCAAAATCATTCCCTTTAACCAAACCTTTCATAAACCTAATTCTACATGTTAGTTTATCATTAATTGCGATTTTCCACACTTCGTTATACCATTCCTCTATTTGAAATTTTTCATTTGCTTTCCATTTTTTTGCTATTATTAATCTCGCTGCAGTTAACAAATTTGTTATTAATTCTTTCTTTACTTGAGTACACTCAACCTTATCATATATAGATAACAATGCAATATTGTACCTTTTTTTAATGTCATTTCTACCTGTATTAGTTTTAAAATGTAACTTTAATTATACCTGCATTGCTGCAAAAAAGAAAAGGAGAAGGGAAAGGAAAGGAAAGGAAAGGAAAGGAAAGGAAAGGAAAGGAAAGGAAAGGAAAGGAAAGAAGTAACATTTTATAGGTAACAACACTAGTCATATACCATCACTTCCAAACTTTAGTTATGTTGGATTTACAAATTTATCATTGGTGTGCCATTCCCACTGTAGATTTCCATACTTGACCCATTGGAGTTTAGTGTTAAATCACTCCCGATGCTAGACACTGAAATAAAGCACCACACTTTTCACATTTAGGGAGGGCACACTTTTCAGGGGAAAAGAGAATCCACTGTAGTTGGACGCTCAGTGTGAAGGAATACATTATAGCTATTGACATTCTCTTCAGGGTAGTAGTAAAGTAGAGGGAAACACATTCATTTAATAAGTGATTATGCAAGCAATACTGGGAATGCTTTTACAGCAGACGTTAACACATGAATAAACTACTGCTGTTTTGAAAAGGTCAGTGCAAATGCACCCAGTCTTCAGGAAAGAAGCAATCATCTACTCTGCAGGCCCAAACCCCACCCACCTCAAACCTCCAGCCCTCATTTAAATTTTTTGTTGTTGCTGCTGCTGCTGTGTGCCTTCAAGTCATTTCTCACTTATGGTAACCCTAACGTGAACCTATCATGGGGTTTTCTTGCCAAGATTTGTTCAGTGAGGGCTTGCCTTTTCCCTCCTCTGAGGCTGGACAGCTACCTGCTGTAAATGTTTAGCCAGATATTCAGCATTGAGCAAGGACTGGATTTGATGGCTGATGAGGCCCCTTCCAACTTCTGTTATTCCATGGCCGAGAGAGTGTGACTCAACCAAGGTCACAAAGTTGGTTTCCATGGCTGATTGGGGATTGAACCCCAGTCTCCAAAGTTCTAATCTAACACTGCACCACACTGCCTGTATCATCTAAAATGTAGGGATAGATGTTCCATAAGATAGGCAGCATCCAGACCATATTGCTGTTGCTGTTGTTGTATGCCTTCAAGATGTTCAGATTGTGGTGACCTTAAGGTGAACCTATCATGGAGTGTTCTTGGCAAGATTTGTTCAGTGGGGGTTTGCCTTTGCCTTCCTCTGAGGCTGAAAGAGTGTGACTTGTCAGTGGGTTTCCATGGCTGAGTGGGGACTTGAACGCTGCTCTCCAGAGTTGCAGTCCAATGTTTCAAACCATTATCCTATGCTGATTCGCAGACCATAGATGACTATATCAGGGGTTTTTTTTAAAGAAAAAAAGCATCTCAAAGTGAAGCTGGCACCCTCACATTTATCAAATTTGTCAGCAGAAAGAAATACACTGTTGTACTTTGAATTTATGAAATCGCCCCTGAAGGCACTAGATCCTGTCTGATCTCAGAAGCTAAGCGAGGTTAGACTTGGTTAGTACTTGAAAGGGAGACCACCAGAGAATACTTGGTGCTGTAGGCTGTGTTTCAGAGGAAGAGCAAAGCACCTTAGTATTCCTTGCCTAACAAACACCTATGAAATTCATGGGGTTTTCATAAGTTGGCAGGTGATTTGAAGGCACTTTGAACTTATGAAGAACCATCAGACTAGAATAGCATAAATCCCAAAGTAGTCCCTACCGTAAAGGAATTACAAGCCAAATTTAGATATCAGGAATAGGGGCAATGGAGGAATGGGAGAGAAGGATGGAGCAGCATGGCCCAGAATGTTAAAAGATGTTTTTTGCTTTGCTTCTCTTGGCCTCTGCCCTCCTGAGACCAGCACTGGTTAGCCAGAGAGAGATGTCACAAAGAAGAAGAGCCAGCCTAGGATGGTCCTGACCTTAGTCATTAACACAAAACAGATGCTAATTGCCAAGTACCTTTGGCAAGGGCAGGCCAAGCTTCACAGGGTCACCTTAGCACAGATCCCACAGGAGAGGAGCAGGGGAGAAAGAGAGAAAGAGAGGCCCAGTGTCTGCTTCTGCTGCTGCCTTTAGTAGCCAAAGACACATTCTCAAAACCAAGGATGTGGAAGTGGAAAGCTGCAGAGAGAGAAAAAAAGATGCTAATTATGGTCACTGCCACCAGTTCTAGCCATTCAAGCTGCATTACCTGAAGGGTACATGACATATTGAGGATTAAAGGAAACTGTGATTCACTCAGAGAGGCTGAGAGGATGGAATTTACTATTCAGGCCAAAAGATGGAACATGTTTGACCCTCTCCCCACCCAGTGTTGTTGGATGGCATCTCACATAAGACCTATCTAGTATGATCTATAGTCGGGGATGGTGGCCATTGCAGTCCAACATTGCCAGAAGAACCACATGTTCTCCTCCAGAGACATAAAGTGGGGGTCCTGCAAAAGATGAAAAGGCTTTGGATAGGGTGAATCAGGACAGCAGGAGATTCCCATTTGTGAAAAGGAGTCCAGCTGGAAAATGTGGAGGCCTCAGTGTCCTGCGTCCTATAGGTTGGTCCCAACTAGAGTAGGCCCATTGAATCACTTACTAAATGATAAGTCAACAAATTGGTAAATCAAATTGGGGAAGAGCTAAAAACCAGCTTGTTGCAACCCTCTTCCAGGGTGTGCTCATCTCTGCAGAAGGAGGGCTATGCACAGAGGTGGGCAGGCTAAGAACAGACAGGTTAAATACAGGAAGGCAGGTTTAGCCTGAATACTGGAGAGAAAGGGAGAGTGAGAAATAGACAAATTCAAACAGGAGTGTAAAAGCAATGGCCAGCCCAGGGAGGATACAAAATCCATCTCTGTGCTATCTTCCTCTCCTTTCCTATAAGCCTGCCTGCCTGCCTCCTTGGTCCAGACACCGAGTGCCAGAAGCAAGCAGTAATTCTCTGTTGCCGTTGCTGCTGCTGTTGCTCCATGAGCCTGAGCTGAGCTGAGCCATGTGTCAAGCACCAGCCTGCCTGTGATGGAGTGTTCTCATTACAGTGATGCCCTCCCCAGCCTCTGAAGACTTTTCCCAACTTCAATTACTTTGGCTTTTCCAGACATTGGTTCCTTCTGTCTCCTGAAGCACGTGCATTTGGCTTAATGCAACACTCACTACCACATGCACCATTAAGGTGCCCCAGAGGTGCTCCTCTTAATGCGTCAGTGAGGTCCATCATACTGCAAGCTGCAAGCGCTGTAACTGGAATTGGAACAAAAACACTCCGGGGAACCTGAGAGCTCAGTGCAGACTTGGAGCCTGCTCCAAGAACAGCAGCGCCCCCAAGAAGGGCAGAGACATTGCTGCGCTGAGGGTGAGAATGAGAAAGTGAAAGGTGGAAGAAAGATGTGTGAGGAAGAGGTGGATGAGGGAAGTCTCAGAGTACACTTAATTCTGTTCCACAAACAGCCCAAGTGGATCCCATTTGGGAGAAAGGAGGGATATAAATTTGATCAGAAATATCACAGAACAAGTCAAAGCTCAAAGGAATCTCTCAGGCACAGGACTGGGCCTGCTTTAAGCCGGAATGAGATGGCTTCCTCAGACATCTCAGTTGTCTCACTCTGCCCTACGGTAAGCCCAGCCTTTTGCCTGAAAGGCTGCCTGCCTCAGGTAGAGCACACTGAGGGATGGCAATATAAGCAAAGGCCTGTCCCTTGAGCTCCCTTAAATTACTCTGTTGCCTCAAATGTTGTCGTTGCTGTTAAAGGAGGATTAAACCATGAGCCTGTTTGACTCCAGTACATGGAATGGCAGGGATGAGACACCATCCTAAATCTCACCTCTGGCAAAAAGGTGACGTGGGCTGGATTGGCTGAGGCAGAGCCAAGCATTCTCTTTCCTCAGCTGTTCTTGGCAGCTGTCTGGAATTGTGGCTGAGGGCATTTCTAACTTATGGAGAACCTAAGGCAAACCTATCACAGGTTTTTTGAGGCTGAGAGGAAAAAGAGCTCTAGCTCTCCTCAGGGATATCATTTTATAGTCTTGGGGGCAATTATAATAAAGGCCCTGCTACTTGCAGTTGATACGCTGACTTTCTGTAGTGAAGGAACAGAGCAAGATCCGGCTTGCACATATATAGCTAGCAGAAGGGAATGAATTTCCTAAAAGAGGATCAAGGAAACTTGTGGCTTTCCAATGGTAGTGCCTCACCATTGGCCACATTTGTTAGGGCTGACAGAAGCTGGAGTCCAAAAGAACTGAGAGAGAGAGAGAGAGAGGTTCCTCAGTCCTGCTCTAAGGCATTTAGAAGAGCTTTAAAGGTAAGCGGCAACAATACCTTGGAATTGGTCCCAAAAGGTTAGTAGTTATTACAGTGGCAGCAAAACACACTGCCTATGTTCTCACCTATGGCTGGCATGGAATCCATCAGGAGGTAAGCAGTAGCATTCTGTACTACCTGAAACTTCTGAATCTGCTCCAGAAACAGTGCTACATAAAAAGTACTACAATAATCCATTCTCAAAGTTGTTTTTTAAAAAAAGAAAGAAAGAAAGAAAGAAAGAAAGAGACAGACAGACAGACAGACAGACAGACATGAATTAGCATGATGAGATCATCCAGGAAGGAGGAGAGAGTGCATTTGCACAGCAAATGCAGTGGATCAAAGGCATATGCCAGCCACTGCTGCCATCTGCTAACCAAAACGTCTTGAACCTGTTCAGATGTGGAAAGGCTTCCTAACACAGCCAACCTAATTGCCAGGAAAGTTAGTGGCCATGTTATTATTTAATGTGTTGCAAGATCTACCTCTTCCCCCTAGCTCTTTAAGTAATACATCGTCTCCTTCACCTTTTGGGTTTTTAAGTTTTTATTTATTGATATTGTGATTTACTTTTTATGGATGGGTTTTTAATTTTGCATGATATCAGCTACCTTGAACTGCAATATGGTCTAAAATGATGTGGTCTAAAATGCAATGTGGTCACTATCATCTCTGTCTTCTCTGGATTTGGGATATCCTATCCCAGCTTGATCCCTCTCATTATTAAAAAATAATTGAGCTACTGCTACCTGTGGGACCTCTGGAGCCCCCCAAAGTCACAGAGGCCAGCATAACCCCTGTACCTGCCATGCTCAGGTGAAAGGTTTGGAAGGAGAGATTCCCCAGGTAGGAAGCAAAGCCATGTGGCTCTCCATTCCCTTTGTGGAAGCTCAGATTCTACAGCAACTGCATTGTGTGTTCATCTTGTTCTCCCCACCCATGCAGATACTGTAAAACTGGAACTGTAGGGAAGAGTTGTAGTGGGGCCAAGGCTAACAGGGACAGAGTGCTGGAGCTTTTTTAATAAGCAGGGACACTGATATCATCAGCCACCACCGTCCCCCAGTTCCCCACCACTGCCATGTTAGCTGCCATTATTGCAGTAACTAGATTTTCTAAGTAACAGTGCGTTGCTATCAGATGTCTGGGGGAGGGTATGTGTATGTATGTATGTATGTGTACACACCAGAGTCTGGGCAAGTTACTTAGCCTTATTGACTAGATGAGTTTGGAGGTTGTAATCCAAAAGAAGTTCCACCTTAACATCAAGAAGAATTTCTTGATTGTGAATTTCTTGATTATAAGAGCTGTTTGACAGTGGGATAGACTAGCTTGAAGGGTGGTGGATGCACTCTCTTCAGTGATCCTTAAACAGAAGTTGGATGGCCATCTCTCAGGCATGTCTTCATTGTGTATTCCTGCATGGTAGAGGGTTGAACTAGAGGGCCCTCGTGGCCCCTTCAAGTCTATGGTTCTGTGACTCACACATGCACACACATGCACATGTACATCAACACAGTTGCCTGTATTTGAAGACTGCCAAAAAAAAAAAAAAGCATCTAAATTTACCAGTTATGTTTTAAGGCAGCGGTTCTCAACCTGTGGGTTGCGACCCCTTTGGGGGTTGAACGACCCTTTCACAGGGGTCACCTAAGACCATCGGAAACTACGTATTTCCGATGGTCTTAGGCTCCATGCCCTCCTCAGTGGTGGTGCGCAAGCGCGAGCCACGCACTTGTGTCCTCCTGCCCCCTGTTCAGAAGGGACTGAAATTGCTCCCCATCTCCGCTACCGGGAGAACCTCCCATCTGATGGGCCAGCTCGGGGGGGGGCGGCAGCACGGGGGGCAGGCCCCCTCCTCACCACGGCCCCTGCCCCACTCGCCACAGAGGGGGGCGGTGTGGAAGGGCCAGGGGGGCGCAAGGTGGCACTTTTACAGGGAGGCGAGCTGTGATCGGCGCAAAAGACAAAGGCACTGGGATTCCTCCCCCCCCCCGGCCAGGGTCGACACTCTGGAAACTTTTCCCACACTGCTCCCTCCAGCGGAAACGAGAGTGAAGCAGAAGCAGAGCCCGGGGGGGAGGTTCTCGGAGTTTTTTCCCGGGGGAGACATGCAGCTCCTCTTTCCCTCCCTGCCTGCCCCCCATTCCTGGCCGGTGAGGCGGCCTTTGCCGGGGGGGAGGCATTGTAAATAATAAATAAATAATTTTATGGTTAGGGGTCACCACAACATGAGGAACTGTATTAAAGGGTCGTGACATTAGGAAGGTTGAGAACCACTGTTTTAAGGTCTTTTACTCCAAGTCTCAAGTCAAATCTCAAGCATCTACCTTCAAGTTTCAAATCAAGTCTTCATATACTTGCAAGATACTTTCACATCAGGTCTCAAGTCTGGGACCCAACTTTATACCCCTACCTATATTCCAGAATTTCTGGACAGAGTCAAATAAGTCAGTTTTAACAATTTAAGTAGAGTCAGGCCTCCACATTTGCAATTTTGCCATCTACAGCTTTAGAAGTGGGGAATAGGATCCCTCTTATTCCCCCTTCCCAAAGCTGGAGCATGTGTGTCAATGGGCATAAAAGAGTCTGCAGATTCTGAAGCAGGAAATAGGATCCTTCTTACTCCCCATTACGAAAGCTTCAAAGGCTTTAGAAAGAAAGATCCTTTCTCCTCAAGCCCATTGCCTAACACATTTGTTGTTCCCCTCTGAGAAACATCCCATGTGCTTTATGGGTAAGTCTTGCCTTCTGCGCTTAGGAAAAGTTTTAGAAGGCTCCTCTGATATGCAGTGGGGACAGGCTGCTGAGCAGACCACAGCCCTGCCTCAAGCCCATTGCCTAACCCTCCAAGAAATGGTCCAAGCTTTGTGCTTGAGATAGATTGTCTGTGGCCAGTGAGCAAAAAGAGATGGAAGCATTGTTCAAAGCTGTTAGGTTTCTGGATGGAATGTGTTAGGTTACTGAACCAAGAGCAGCAAGTCGGTCACTAAAAATATACAAGTCATGAGTCAAGTCAAGTCAGTGCATCATTTATTGCTGAGTTGAGTCCAAGTCAAGTCACTAAAGTGACTTAGGTCTGATTTGAGTCCAAGTCCATTGACTCGAGTCTACGTCTCTGAAATTTACCACTAAAAATCTGCTCCAGAATTAGCTAGTTTCTTACTACCTCCTGAACCTTCAATGCAGAACTTGACTGAAGACCTTAGCTGGCACTACACCATGTCATGAAATCAGTTGCTGAAATCTGCATATCATATTGCCATTAAAAGCAAAAAAAACAAATCCAAGCCATTTTCCTCTGGTCAGCTGGCAATCCTAAATAATAGGGTTGCTCATAACTTGTCTTCAGTCAGTCTCCTTTGCTTTACTGCAGTTGATATCTTCCTCTCTGTTTCAAGTGCCCTGTATCACCTCTAGAACCATAACAATGGATTCACAGATTTACTCAGCTCATTCAAAGAACAATGTTCCTTGCTGAAAAAGCATTGAAGTTTCTGTTTTCTGCATATGAGACAGCTATGGAGTGATCATCAGGCAATGCTTTTGTAGGGTCTTAAGACTCTGAGCAGTCAGTCCTCCCCTTTAGCATCTGTTACATGGGGGGTCTTTAAAGATAACTCAGATCAATTGCCTTCCCCTCTTTTAGGCCAAAGGGGTTGGATGAACATCAGTGGCTTTTGAAATTGAGCAGACAACAGAAGGAAATAGCCAATACTTTTAGATGGTGTTTATTATGGGCTCACAGTCAGGCACAGATTCAAACTGGGAGAAGTGTAAGAATTGGGTCAGAGTTCATAAATTCAGCGAAGGTTCTTTGGATGTGTCTGTTTGGGACAAGAGCTAAAATACGTTTAGCTGGTTTGGTCTGGAGAGCTTTTACTGGCATCTGGTGGCTTCCATGTCAGTGGGGCAATAAATCTGCTCCACATTTTAGTTCAAACTCAAACAATCCACCTAAGGTGCTGACTCTGGCCCTTTCCACACGCGGGTGGAGAAACGGGGTGAGCCACGTGGAAACGGGGCTTACCTTAGTCTGCCGCCGCGTGGAGCTGCCCGTTTTGCTGCTCCACACTCGGCGGTGGCTGCAGTGGCGGGCAGTGCCCAAAATGGCGGCTTTCGACTGGCGGAGGCTCTCTGCCAGTTGGAGAAGCTGGCCAGCTGGAAATCCCAACCCCCATGCGATCTACAGGCATGCCCTTGCGCACGCCTGCAGATCCATACCGGCGCTGCGACGGGGCTGGACGGGGCTGCACGCCCCGTGCCTTTTAAAAACCACAAAACAAGTGGATTTCAAAAAGCACAGGGCGGTGCCACTTCCAGTCACCCCTGCGTGGATTGGGGTGTGGAACTACACAAACGTAGTCCGCCCCAATCCATGTTACGGTGTAGACAACCTCCGTGGAGGTCGCTCTACACCGTTTTTTTAACCCCGTGTGGAAAGAGCCTCTGTTTTGAAGATAGGTTTAGCACCTTAGATAGCTTCTTTGAAGTTCCTACTAAAACCCAGTGTAGAGTCACTTCCCTATTGAAATAGAACCTTCCAGCCGCCATGATGGAGAGCTTCAACTGTGTTGTTGATATTGGCAAGAGAAAGGTTTGCCATTCTTCCAGTTATGATTAGAAGAGGCCCATACCACCAAGATAATTCCAAATGGGAATGGGCATCCTTATCCCTCTGGGTCTGTCAATCTGTTTAAAACACTGGAGTCTAGATACTAAAGGAAACCAAACACATGTGTACATTCACTGGTTTACTTCCACTTTCTGCTTTTACTGCTCTGGTAAGCACCTTGATGCAAGCCAGGTCCCATAAATTGCTTTTCAGTAGGTGTGTTGTTCGTATTAGCTGTTTTAGCTTTAACAGGCATATCCCTTGTTGAGGATGGATGTATGGATGTATTTCACAGCAAATACAGAGCACTCCACCCCCCCAACCTCTCCTTCTGTCTTTCTCACATGTACACACACACACACACACACACACACTGGCAGCTGTTTCTATTCTCAAATGAAGCACTGATAAGGAGGAAGCAATCAGTTGGTATGGAAACTACTGACTTTCAATAGAGGCTTGAAGATCATTCTCTTTCTCTCATTCTGTCTCTTTCTTTCCCTCTTTTCTCTTTTCTGTTGATGCCCAAGTGGGTTTCAAGGGTGTTTCAAAAAGTCAGTTAAGATGACCATTTTTATCCTGCATGGGTTTTGGTTTTTTGTTTCTTCTTTTTGTTTTGTTTTTTTGAGATTCTCTATACAATTATGTATCATAAACCCTGACTAACAGAAGATGAGAAAGATGTCTCAGAATGGTGGTAGGCACTATATACACAGGACAGAAACTCTCCCTATCTTGTTACAGTGCCTCGTTTTTGTACTGCCCATCCCAATTATGGTCAACTTTTGAGCCCTCCAGGTATTTTAGAATTCAGCCTCCAGAAGGCAGTACAGTCAATGCTAAGGGATTGTGGGAGCTGCAGTCTCAAATTTATGTAGCATCAAAGGTTTCCCATCCCAGTTTGTGCATAATGTATTGTTGCTATTGTATGCCTTCAAGGCATTTCTGACTTATGGTAACCCTATCATGGGGTTTTCTGGGCTGAGAATGTGTGACATGCCCAAGAATACCCACTGGATTTCCATGTCCAAGCAAGGTCTCCATGGCTGTAGTCAAATGCTCAAATCACTACATTATACTGGCCACCTTATTCTGAATCATCTCATCTGTCCATCTAGCCAAGCATGGTCCACTCTCAGGTGGGAATCATCTGGATATTCTGAATGTTGTTGAATTGCAAGTCCTCGCAGCCCTCGTCAATCTAGCCAATGGTGAAGGGTGCTAGGAGTTGTAAGGCCACATGATTCCCAGCCACAGTCTAGCTGACAAGCACTCCAGCATCTCAGTCTGAGATCTCCGCAGTACTTGGAGCATTTTTGGGGCCAAGGACTGAATAAGAGTCCTTCAGAATGCAAAATATATTCTTACCCACTGAGCTGTAACCCACTAGAGGACCTCTGGTAGAGCCTGGAGAAATTAACTCTCAGAGTTCCCCAGCCAGCATGATTGGTGGCCATATTGACTGGGGAATTCTGAGCTTTGCAGTTGCTGAGCACTGGCTTCAGTTTAGTAACAGAGCCCCTGCTTTGCAGGCAGAAGGCCCCAACATCTCCCGGTAGGGGTTGGATACCTATAGCCAGTTCCTGCCAAAGGCATACAATGCATACACACAGACAGATAGGGGAAGGAAGGAGCAATAGAAATATAAAACTAATACAACACAATTGCAAAATAAATCATCCAAAGAGAAATACAAAAGCCACTGCAATGCAATACAAAGAAGAGTGACAATCCATATACAGTAATCAAAATATACAAGATTATGTAACAATGGCCATTTCCACAGTAACCTATTATAGTGCTATTATTCCACTTTCAACATCCTATGGAATCCTCAGAGGCCCCTCACTAAACTGCAAACCCCAGAATTCCATAGGAGGGTGAAAGTGGAATAATAGCACTATAACAGCATAGGGCGGAAATGGCCAGTATTAAGCTAACAACATTAAACTAACATTCCAACAGCTATGGAAAACAAAGTTTATAATTGAGATTTTTAAAAAAACAAGGGAAGGAGTACTTTACACATGTTCAGGGAGGCAATTCCAGGAATATGGAGCAATAAGTGAAAAAAGACTAAGCCAAGCCAAGGAGAGCAAACCCTTGGTTGAGAGAGAATCCTACAGTTCCTAGAACATAGATCCCAAGCAGACCAGTAAAGAGAAATAAGGGCTGAAAAACAGGGGGAAACTAAGCTGTATATTGCTTTGAAAGTTAAAATGAGAAGATTGTACTGAGTCCTAAAGGGAATAGGTAATCCACAAAGAGATATCAAAAGTGGGGTAACAGGGATCAGTCCATGCAGGGGCATGGCACTCTTTAAGTAAGCCTCCTTCTTGTGTCTTCCCTACACCAGTACATCTGGCAGATGGAGATCAGGAGTCTCCCAGTAAACCAGGCAGCAGGAAAGCAGCTCACAAACGGTTAAGCCCACAGGATGCAAGGAGCTCAGATTTTGCTGAGCTGGCAGTGGCCAGAAAACATCAATTTCCCAAGCACTTCCCTCTGCCCCAAAGGGCTGCCCACTGTGCATCTTTCCATCCCTCGCCTCTTCTTTGGGTTGGGCAGGAGCGACCAATTGCTGGAAATTGCTTTGTGGCCACTGTTAATGGGCCGCCAAGTACAAGGGAAAGAAACCACAGGGTAGGGAGGAAAAGAAGGCTGCAGAGTCCAGAGAGGGGCTGCTTCGAGAGCCAAGATGTCTGCAACCAATAGCCTCTGTTCTGCTGTACTTGTCCTGACCTCCAGGGCTAGCTCAAGGCATTTTGCTGCCTAATGCAAAAGACAAAATGGTGCCCTTCCCTCCATTTAAAATACAAAAGCTTACTGAACTGGCCACTGAATCCTCATTTCAGCACTGGAAATAGGATAAGCATTTTCTGCCACATCCAAGTTGGCAGGCTAATTTGAGGGTAGGGTCCAGCAGCTTTGCCCTCCAACTGAGAAGAGCATCGGGGCATTCAGAAGAAACAGCTGAGAAGCAGTTCATTGCTGCAGCACCAGCAGCTCAGCATCTGGCCCCTAAGATAATCACTTCACTCTGCCTAATGGTAGGGCCAGCCCCCTCAGCTCCCAGATCTGCAGTAGCAATCATTTTTGTGAAAAGTGTCTTTTGTTTGAGGGGAATCTCATATTCTCTCATGGATTATTCCATGTTTCCTGCTATCTCCAAAGTATATAATGGACATTGCACATGTTACAAAATCATAGAATGTCCCAGAGAAGGACAGCTGTGTCTGGAACTCTCCAGCTCTCCACACACCCAGAAAGTTGAGCTACTATTTCATCGGTTTGCTTAATCAAGCTAAACTCAAGGTACGTTTGACCTTTCTTGTTGATTCCTACTAAGAGTGACCAGCTTTATCACCATTCCTTGCCTCTGTTCCTTCAATAGCAGCTTGATCAGCAGACCATGATTATTCTTATCTCCATGCCATGAAATCAGCTTCCCCAGCTGGGTTTCCGCACAGATGAAATTTCTGCTCAAGACCAAGGAGCAGGCCAGGCATTTTTTTCCCTGGGTCAATGGACAACTCTAATCCAAATGTTGGGATATCACAGTGAGCAATTTTATACTTTGTTATTAAGCAGATTGGATTGCCAGGTGTTTCGTTTGTTTGTTTGTTTTTCTTGACAGAGGCCCCTGTTCACATAACCAATCCCATGGTGGCCTGAAATGCAGGGGGAAAGATGCTTCTGTCATTGTAGCTTCATGCAGCTGAAATCAGATGCCTTTTTTGTCATGCTACTAATAACATTTAAAACATAGACTTTAACTCAGAAAAGGAGCTGAGAATTGTAAAAGAGGCTTATTTGCAATGAGATATGCTGTGGTCTTGCCAGGGACTTGGAAAGCCACATTGTAGAGGGCCTTCCCATCTAGATCTCTTCATGCTGGGCCTTTTCATATTGGGCTGGCCACAGCAAGAGGTGCAATCTTGTTCTATCCCTCCACACATACACACATTTGAGTAAACGGAGGGTCATTTGAGCATCTCCTTTATATCCAATGTGAGCTCACCTCCATCTGTGTAGTCTGCCAGCCTGTCACATGCAATAAAAAGACTAAGGCAATATAGCCTATGTCCACTCGCATCACTGACTGGCCTCTTCACAGCTCATCTAATCCTCCTCCTTTCCTTCCTCTTCCACTTCATCCTCTTCTACTGTAAAGAGAAGGTGCCCCAGAATGCCCCTGAGGATGTTCATATACTTGGTGTATGCTTAAATTAGTGCACTCAGACTTTCTAGAGCAGTCCTACTGTCCTGAAAGCCCTCTACCTCCTTACCTCCCTTACCGCTGCAAGAGGCTAGAAATGAAGGTTGCCATCAATTGAGCACAATTTGCTGCTCAAAAATGGCACTTAAATTCAAACCCTGTAGTAAGTAAGGCCTTCAGGGGTTGACACCAGTTCTTTCTCCTGGGCCGTCCAGGTCACCTTTGTCAGCAATTGGTGCACTGATGTACAATACATTTGTGCAAAAGCAACCTTCATGTGGTTAACTTACTACATGTTGTGTGCGAGTGAATAAGATACATCATTTGAGGCTCTTTCTAGGACATAAGATGCTGGCATTAGGACTGTGGAGGTGTTGGTGCTCTATACATTCTCATGTCTGTGCAAACTCCATGGAACTGTGCAATTTAGAACCCATGGAATCCCACATGTTCTCTGGGTCAGTGACTGGACATGAGATCACTGTGCATATTGGCTAGGTATTACCCATGACAAGTGATGGGAAACTTTTCCCCACTGGAAGACCTCACCAGCTAGAGTATAAATCTGGTTTTTATATTGTATTCTTTATTGTGTCAAGATTTTTTAAAAAATTACAAATTCCTGTGCACGAGCATCAAGTAAAATGTATCTTGCAAATGTGGCCTGCATAGTATGGCTGTGCAACACTACCCTGCCAAGGCAATATATCATGATATCACCCTGCCCCTTTCTCTGATTAGCTACTTTCATATACCCAGTGTTTCCAGCATGGGACCACCACGGAAGGTGCAGTCAGAAGCTGAGGCACAACTTGCAGGGGCAGAAAGGTACAGCATATTGAAGAGGAATGCCATCAAGTACAGAATGATTGGTGATTGTATCTCAACTCAGAGCCAAAGTTTTAAACTGATTGGTTTGGACAAAGAGTAACAAAATGGTAAAAGTAAATATCTTTGCACTTGTCCATGGCAAACAGAATGCTCACATTTCTTTCAGAAAGTAAAGGACTGCAGCAAACTACATCTGAATATGCACAAAATGGCAAACTTTGGATTCTTAGTTACACAGACAGATGATATCTGTGTACTTATAATCTCTCTCAGTGTACTCATAATCTTTCTCAGTTTGAACTATAAAAATAATAAAGGTTTTTAGATGAAGGTCCGGGTTCATTACATGTTCAGGAATTATGACGGCTTTAACCTACAAACAAAGCAGTTCCCAGCTTCAGAAGCATCTGTACACAAGGCATTGAGCCATCTGGAGTCACAAAACTATCTCACTTGAAAGTCCCAAACGCTGCTTTGTTTAATTTCTGTTTTGTTTTGTTTAACATTGTTTTTCTACAGACTGGTTTAATCCCAAGGGCCAGTTTTGTTTGGAGGCTCTTCTGTCCTCCCATGGTAGATGAACAGAGGAACAGCTGCGAGAGCATGAAAGAGGCAGCACCATGCTGGGTACAGGAAATAATCTGGCACCAGCTTGGCTTGGCCTGGCCTGGCTTCCATAGGCAGCAGGTTGTGAGGAAGAGTGGGGGCGGGGAGGAGCGATGCCTGTCCTTCCCTCGGCACCTCCCATAACCCCAACACAGATACCAAGGAAGCTGATGAATTATTAAGCAGGCCCTGTCCTAGGCGTCTGGGTCTGAGGTCTGCACTGCCGTAGGCTGTGTTCTAACACATCCCCGACATCATCAGCCGGCACGGGCCAGGGAAAAGCTGCTCCGCACAGTGGAGCCACAAAGTCAGAACTTTTTAGAGCTGAGTATTGAAGAAAGCTGAAGCTTCCAGAGCCCCAGAGATGTTTCATTCTGCATGCTGGATTTGGAGGAGATTTGTTGTCCCAGGAGCTGCTTAGGAAAGGAACCAGCTCATCCTATATCACTTTTGACAGCTGATTCTCTTTGCTGCACACCTCCCATATTCTTCCCTTTCCAGACCCCATCTTACTTCCCTTGTTGGATCCCCTCAGTTTCTACCTTGTTTCTCCTCTCTTTTTTGTCTTCTTTCTTTGTTCAGAACCTCTTTCTAGCTTTCTTCCTCCTCATCGGACTCCACCCTGCCTTTCTTCAAATACCAGCTCCATCTCTCTTCAGCCTTCTCTCAGTCCCTCCCTTTCCATTCTCTTCCCTCTTGGTCAGTCCACCTTTCACCTCCAGGATTGTGAAGTCCTTGTGAGCAGAGCAGGGAGGTCGTCAAAGGGGACCTGGAGGGGGAAAGATGCCCATCCAGATATTTTGCACCATCTCCTTCTCTTCAAACAAAGAAAAACACACTATTGTCAAGTGTGCAACTGGGACGAATGGTGAGAAATCCCACTCTGACCAGCAAGAACCAGAAGTCCTGGAGGAAGATTATGAAGAAGAAGAACAAGAAGAACTGGAGGACGAAGAGGAAAGAGGTGCACCAAATCTGGTGGCCTTTGCTAACAGTTGCACTTTGCATGGGGCCAACCACATCTTTATAGGAGAGGGCTTTGGGGTGCGTCAGACCCTCTGGGCTGGTGCATTCCTGATCTCACTGTGCATCTTCCTCTCCCAGGTGGCTGGGCGCATATTCTTCTACCTGGAATACCACCACATCACACAGCTGGATGAGATGGAGAGTCCCCAGATGACTTTCCCAGCTGTTACCTTCTGCAACATCAATGGCATTCGGGTGTCTCAGCTGACCTACGATGACCTGGTGTATATTTCGCCCCTTGTAGGCTATGATGTAGGGGCCTACTTGGAGGCAGGCTTCCCATTAGCCCAGCCCAGCCTTGAGGTGCCCGAGGAGCCTCTCAACTTGTATAACTTTTATGACCGCAACAGCCACCAGCTGGAGGACATGGTGTTGACCTGTAAATACCGTGGGGAGGCCTGCAGGCCTGATGACTTCACTGTGGTGAGTGGCTCTTGCATCAGTTCTAGTGCCAGTGATAGTGAGGTGGGTGGGGGGGCTTCTTCATGTGAGAAGGAGGAATTTGTGAATTTTTTTTACTGTCCCATTGGTGAGACAACTGGTGGTAATGTGGCATAGCGGTTAGAGGGCTGGGCTGGGATGTGAGACGTCTAGATTCTAGTCATCATGAAGCCATGAAATTCAGCAGGTAACCTTGCCCTAGTCTCCCTGCCCCCAGTTGAATACATCAGCTGTATTGTTGTGAGGATCAGGTGGGGAGGAGGAGAGCTTTGCATGTTGCCCTGAGTTCCTTGGAGCAAAGGGAGGTTATAAATGCAACTAAGCAATACATAATGAATATACGATGACTCTATTACAATTTACCATAATTAATAATACTTCCATTATGAATCCATGAGCATGCTTTTGAGCTTCCCACAACTCTTTGATAGTCTGGTTTTCAAGTAACATCACAAGATTGGAGAGGGGAGGAGAGAAAACTGTTCCTGAAAGAAAAGTGCTCCAGATCAGCACTTCATGGTGTCCTAAGATTGATAGTCCCCAAATCCTTGTGTGTATGTGTATGTGCCTTCATGTTGCTTGTCAACTTACAGTGACCCTATGAATTCTATAGGGTTTTCTTAGGCAAGGAATATGCAAAAACGTGGACTGTTTTTGCCAGTTCCTCTTCCTGAAATATAGCCTACAGCATGTGATATACATTGGCAATCTCCCATCCAAGTACAAACCAGAGCTGACCCTGCTTAGCATCCAAGATCCGATGGTTTTAAGGTATTTAGGCAGAGCCCTGACATCCTTACAGGAGAGATTAATTCTAAGTAGTATACTAGAAAGATGGAGCCAATATAAACTAAACTGGGGAATATGATCTAGGAAGGTGGGTAAATACTCACCCCAAATTAAATCCCCTTTTCAACTAAAGAGTTTCTTATGGTGCATTATATTTCCTCTGTCTCTTGCACAGAGCAGGTTGGTATGTTGAAATTTCCCCCTTGGTGCAAATATTAAAGGCACAGGAGACCAGTCTTCATCAACTAGGGCAGGAGTATCTTGTGTTCGAAGGACTGTTCAAAGAATATGTTGCATACAAAGAATATGTGTCTCTACTCAGAAGTAAGCTCTACTGCATTACATATCCTTTCACATTCCCAAATGGCACTAGGACATAAAAGCAGCCTTCAGGAATTAGGGGATACATGTATGATATTTACAACCAGATCTGCCTCAAGAAATGATTCTCTGCTTGTGGGAATAATAATAAGAATAGAATTTCCTGTCCTTTAATAAAAGTCTGCTAACTCAAATGCACTGCCTCCCCCACCTGATAATAGGACTGGCCATATTTGATCATAATCTCAGCCATTAAAAGCTTTCCTTTGTGGCCTCATCTTTCTAGTACCCTGTGGAAATGTCTCCTTCCCAACTCAGCTACTGGCCTGTGACTTGAGCAGGAGGGAAAAGGGGATTTGGGCATATGCAGTTTGCCACGTGGGAAGTACAGCAGCCCTGTCCAGTTGTTGTAATGGTCCTAGTTACTCTTCCAAGTGTTTGTGCCTGGCTGTTTTTCTGGGGAGAGGGGGAGGTCCTATATTATTGATTCAGCTCATCCAATTTGGGTAGACTGCTTTCCCCTCCACCTAGGCAACCTGTCCCCGCAATCTTCCATAAGACTGTGTTGATCCTGCTTTGAAAGCACTGGCCTCTGAATCGGTACAATTGATCCATTTAGTTGTCACCCACAGATTTTGAGACCAAAATGATGTGGGCCCTCACCTGAAAAAAAGTAACTCAGCCTTTCATATACACAGATATGAGAGACATCCATGTCCATCTTCTGATCCCAGTTTGAGCAATATGCTTTTGCTTACAATAAACTATTTGTGTTGTGTTGTAAAGCCAACAACCATCTTGGTTGTTGCCCTGAGAAGCTTTGTACCATCATCTGTGCTGGAAAGAAAATGTAATGTCTTTGGTAAGCAGTTATAAGCAGGAGAGTAAATAGACAAACAAATAAATACTTTAATGGACTGACAGGCCAAGTTATGTCTGCTGGGATTTCCTTTGGAGAACTGGCTATCAAAGGCATAGGAGCTGAGCCAGTTTTAAAAGTTAACAGCACAACTCCTGAATGGAGGAGATGCAATAGCATTTCTGCATGGCACGCAGCTTTTAATGCAGAGATGCCCTGCCTCTACACACACACAAAAGCTGGCAACCCCGCAGGCTAAAGAAGGAGGCTCCATTTTCCCTAACTTATCTGAGGACCAGATCAAAGACATGAAAAGTATCCTCATAATTGGTGTGGGGGGGCCTGTGTGATCTGCTATGGAAACGTCCTAGGGAAGGCTAGACAACTGCTGGTGGGAGGCAGAGTACGGGGAGTAAGGGTCCTACTTTACAATGGGCCAGTTTAGTTCAGGGAGAAGAAACTCTGATGAGGGAGAGAGTGGCCTTGAGGTTATTCACCAGCACTGAGTAAGTGGAGAGCGGAATGAGCAGGTATACTGCTAAATTGAGCCACTGGCTCCATCCCTATCATGAGTTGTGAGTGGAATTTCTATTTCATTTATCTTATTTTTTTTACTAAATCTGCACATATAAATGAGTATATGGACATTTAATGCAAATCTGTATCCACCTTTGCTTCTCTTTTGGTGATGCTCACTCTCTCCCTCTCCCTCTGTCTCTGGCAATGGGATAAGTGACAACCTTAGAAGGGAGCTTAACTCCATTTTCCCCAGCTAAGATACAACACCCTCTCCCATACTTCTGTTGGTTATATCACCATTGGTGCAAACGGAAGCATCCCTTGAAACACATATAGCATCTTCAAATATGTGATTTTTTTTTAAAAAAAAAGATCACCTTCTCAGCCTTCTGCCCTGAAGCTCCTTTACTTCCCATCAGTTGCTGTTTACATAGCCAAATTTTTTTTAAAAAATTGCAGTTAACTTCACTGCCCCCTTTGATCCTGAGCCACTGGGTGTGAGAAGCTGGCCATGTCTGATGAACTCACTGACAAAACAGTCACCTGTATTTACTTTGTTGTCGATCTGCCATGTATAATCTTTTGTATGCTTTTAGCTATATTGTATCTGTTTTAATTTGTAAGGTGCCTTGAGTCTCAGTCTTGGAAGGATGGGATTTCAATATCATCATCCCCTTCTTCTTCTTCTCCTTCTCCTTCTCCTCCTCCTTCTCGTCCTTCTCCTTCTTCTTTCTCTTGTTCTTGAGTGTCTGATCACAGGACAACCTGTAAGGTCATTGTATGTTTTGGTTGTTTAAATCAGAACGTGGAACTGTTACCTTTGTTGACTGCAGCTCCCAGAAAACTCCATCCACCATAACGACTGACCAGGTTGGTTGAAGGATTCTGGAAGCTGTAGTCCACAAAACTAACTTTTCCAAGCTGTGAGGGTGGCATACTTTTTAAAGAGCGTACAAAATTTTCAAACCCAGCCTGGAAACAAGTGCATCTTTAATCTCATATCCATCTCAAAAGTAAAAATGTTGACTTTGAATACTAAACAGTGCAATAAAAGAACTCACTGCATGCATTGAGTTACCCTTGCCTCTGTTGCCATGATCTGTGTTTCAGGACTGACTTTTGGAAAATAAGTTCTGCAGCCAAGTTTTGGCTGATCTTTAGAGCTGCTTGTCAGAGGGTTTCTTGTCAGCAAAACAGTACTTCGTTCTTGTCTGCATTTGCTATGGCTTCTTCACAGGTTTGCAAAAGCCATCTGAAGTAGCAAATGACCAAGGGAAGGCAGCCTGGTCCCCCTTTCACATGCTTTGAAATTACAGTTCCCACATATCCTGGCCAGCACGGCAATACTCAGGCATTGTGGCCATCATAGTCCAGAGCATCCAGAAGGCCAGACATTGTCTACTCCATCCCCTGTTCTTCATGCGCCTGTAGTCTTGCCATCCCTCCCTGCAGTCCCACCTCTCTACACCAACCCTTCCAAGCAGCTTACTGTTATTAAAGATGCTGGCGCACAGCAGAAACAGGAATTGCAGTAAAAACCATCTGAGAGCAGCAAGGAAATGAGCACTGGCCCTGGCAGTGGCTGAGGTAACAAAAATGCATTTCAGGAAAAAGCAGCACCTTTGCTATGCCTGCAAGTGTGAAGAAAGGAAGAATAATTTGTAAATGGCTCTTAATTCTATTGATACTATACTATAGTGGTTCCCCAACTTTGGTCCTCCAAGTGTTTTGGACTTCAGCTCCCAGAATTCCTGAATGTTGGCCAAGTTGGCTGGGGCTTCTGGGAGTTGGGAGTACCAAAGTTTGGGAACTCCTATATTAAACGATCAATAGAATTAAAAGCCACTTTGGGAACTACTTGTTTAATAAATTCTGACTTCTGTATGTGTGAGTGATATGAACCTTCATATATGTTTTAATTTTTGTGAACCACCATGAGTCCCACATCTGGGCGGAAGGGGAAGGGAGAGAGGAGGATGAGGATCATCATGTTTATCATCCCCATCATCCTCACTTTAATCCTCACTGTCATCAGGCATCTGTTTTACTAGCAGACCCAAAGAATTCTAGCAAGAGTGAAAGACTATATCTCAGTGGTTGAGTGCGTGCATTCATGTATTCAGTCCCTGGCGTTGCCAGGTAGGACTGGAGAAGGTTCTTATCTAGGGCAATCTTGTATCCTACTTTAAGAGAACAGTCCTCTGTTTTAAAGACCTGTCAGCAACCTGTCTTCTTTTTTTTTTCTTAAAGTCTGTCTGGTTTTTAAAAAAAAAGAACCAAAAGAAGATAGAGCAGATCATCCACAGTGAGCACCTGGATGACAGGCCCAGCAGGCAGGCACATAGGTCTCTCAGTTGCCGTCTTCCCTTCTAGGGTGAGCTGTATCATATTCCTCTAGCACAGTTAAGCTTGTAGGCTACTGCCATGCTGTAGAAAGGTGTTGGATTAGAACTTCTGTATAGCCATTGCCAGCTGCTGGCTGTGGGATTATGGGAGTTGCAGTCCAACTCATCCAGAGGGCATCAGCATGAGAAAAGCTGTTCTGCATATATAAAAATCATGAGAAGGCAGGAGACCCAAAGACAGCTTGATATTGCAGCCCTTGAAGATTTGAAGAGGTAAAGTTTATCTTGTTCCTCTGCCTTCAGAGACCCTGGTCCCTGTTTTCATTCCTTATTGCTTTTCAACAGACCTCAGCAAGAGTTACTTTTTGGAAGACTGCTCACTGAATCCCTCAATCAGCATGGATAGTAATGTTCCCAAGCTCTGCTTCTCTAGCAGTGTCTTAAGCAGGTGCTGTCAGGGCAAAAGGATTTGGGGGCAAAACCCTAGGGTGCCACTCAGTAGAATTGCCCAAAGGGATCTCTGTCACAGTAGGACTGGCTTAATACATGTGGAAGTAAGTGAATAAATACACATTGCTGTCTTAAAGTGACCTATATACTATGCTAAGTCCAGAGCCTAAATGTATCTAACACCACCTCTGGTCCTAAGCCAGCCTTCATATAATAGGCCAGTTCAGGTCACTTCTGAACTCCATGGCCCCTTTAAGAAAGAGTCACATGCTCACAGTGGCAGAGGGAAAGCTGAAACTCAAGCTGGTTGATCAATATCTCAAGAGTTCTCTTTCCCTAGGCAAGGACAGCAGAGGTGACTCTGATATCCTCACCAGGCAGGCTGCAAGGCTAAACTTTCCTCTAGAACAAGGATGTGAATCATGTGGCCCCCCAGGGGTTGTGGAGCTGCAACTTCTAGCAGTGTTAACTGATGGATCCAAGGGTGAGAAATGCTGGAGAATGCAGTTCAGAAATATCTGAAGGGCCTCATGACTGCACCTGATACAGAACCTTCTCACTGCTGATCTTCTATGTCATGTCACACATCACCATGTGGCAAGCAATATGTTTTTTAGATGTCTGAAGAACTTGGACAGAAGGACAGCTGTTTGAAAGTGGGTGGGTCATAAGAGGTCTAATCCTCAATTCATATCCAGTGATGCTGATTGGAATGTTTGACTGGAGAACTTGGGTTTAGAGCCTCCATTCGGCCATGAAGCTCATAAGGCAAGCTTAAGCCATTCCCTGGTTGGATTCAGCCAATAAGTATCTCAGCCTATGAAGCCAAAATATGAAGAAGCCTTATGCACACACTCTGTGTACTCTTTTATTACATTAACACCCCATCTTTCTTTCAGTGAGGTCTAGGCAGCATATATAGCTCCCCTTCTCACCCTGCACTTCAAGGTAAGACAGGCTAAGAAGGAGTGACCGGTTCAAGATTATCCAGCAAGTTTTGAGGCTCAGTGTGGACTTGACACTGGACCTCTCCAGTTCCAGTTCAACACTCTAATCCAGGGCTTTCCGAACAGTGTACCGTGACATGTTAATGTGTCACCTGAAGTGTGTAGGTGTGTCACCCACAATCTTGGAAATATATGTTATTATTTATAAATAATATATTTTTAAAAATATATGAACGGTTTTCATGAGATATGTTGTGTCCCCATATATTTTGTTATTACAGCTTATGTATATGTCTGTATCTCTTATAAGAGGTTAGTTTAATATCCCATTTGCTAGTAAAACTGAATTACTGTGTCACAAAATGGTGCATGTCTAAAAAGTGTGTCATCAACGTGAGAAGTTTGGAAAACTTCTGCTCTAATCAATACAGTAGAACATTGGCTGTCTTAATCTTTAAGTCATACCTTCCTTTTCCTTCTCAGTATGACACAGTTCAACCTTCTTGGGTTAACTACAATTCCCTGTAAAGTCTCAAACAGGAAGCTGTGGTGACCAGAACTGGAACAAGCCAAGATCTGAAATCAAATAGCAGTTTAAGTTCCTGGTTTATTCAGATCTTGATTACCACAGTTTTCTAGTCAGGAGCTAATGAATCCAGGTTTTGGTTATTTAACCCAGGAAATCTTGCCTTAGGGTACACTGAGACAGGAATGGCACAGGATGAAGTGCACAGGCACAAGGATTGTGTGTATGTTGGCTTCATATTGTGTGATGTATGCCTTTGAAAAGGGCCATTCTCTCTCAGCCTATACTCCCTTCCATGTTTGTTGTGAGGATAAAAAGGGGAGAACTGTGAACATTATCTCAAGTCACAAGTAAAGTAAAATCTCGAGTAAAATCAACAGGCACCTCGTCCAGGACAGAAGGTAAACAGTAGCATCAACAGTTGTTTTAGAGCAAGGGTGGGGCAACTGTAGCTCTCCAAATGCTTTTGGACTGCATCTCCAATTAGCTCTCACCACTGGCTGATAGGAGTTGGGCACCAAATATATCTGGAGGATCTCATAGTTGCCCACCTCTGTTTTAGAGGAAGAGCTATCCTTCAACTATGCATTCCAAAGCATTGTTTTTGTTAATAATGATGCTCATATACCATTTTTTAAAATGTGCTTCTGAGGATTCATAAAGGGATTTAGCCTCCACTATTTGTCTTGTTGTAAATCTACATGAGAACCATTGCCCTTATATACCCAGGTTTTTTGTTTTTTATATGAAGCCCTTGATTCTTAAACTTATTCATGTTTGAGTGACTCCATAGATTTCTTTAATAAAACAGAAGACGTACATCATGCCAAAAGAAGAAAATGTTTCCTTGGTTATACCAGGATCATATTTATATATCCACATTCCTCAGTGTGAAGCTTAAGATATCATTGAAAGCACCTTGACTATTAAGGGAAGATGCTGGGAAACATACCAACCCATTTATTTGTTATGACTCTAGCAGAGAGAGAACACTCTACATAAGAAATGATTTGGGGAAGGGGGGAATCTTGAATATTTTTGTGGTTCAATAAATCTTCTATACATCTTCTCTAGTCTGCCTCGCTGATCAGCGTTGGGTGCCATCACCCTCTTTCATGGTTCTGAATGTAAAAATCCTGTAACAAGCTTTCTCAAGGACAAAGTAAAGTCAGCTCTCTAAAAGGCTTGACTAAACAATGGACACCCTATAAAAGACTGTAGGCCATCAAAAGATTGTAAGCCTATTCTCTTCCCTCCTCCCTTTTGGTGTTCATCTGAGGGCCAAACTAGGTGGAACAGCAGCAGAGCCATCTCTTTTAAAATGAATTTGCCACAATAAAATAGAAAAAGCAAGGTCTGCTCCTAACTAAGGAAGTACATAGGGAAGGAATGGAGAACCCTTTCCTCCAACACCCTGTCTTCCTTCTTTCTTAAAACTATTTTTTTTCTTATGAAACAAGCATATTTCCAATATTAAAGCTTAACAAAGAATTGAAACTACCTGGGGGGAACACACCTAGACAAGGGGGAGTGGAGAGTGGTCTGGGCTGCTCAGCCCCCCATCGTCATCCTCATTTGTACCCTACCTTTTTCTCAGAACTGGAATTCACATAGTTAAAACATACAAAAGATCAAAACCAAATGAAACTATCATCAACATTTAAAAACAACTTAAAACATACAGATGATAAGTGATTTAAAAATTTTTTTAAAAAATACAGCTAAAACAGGCCTCTTAAAAGCTCTTTTTTCATTCCCAACCCTACAGGAGTCATGACTCATCCAGCTTCACATGCAGGCAAAGTATGAATTCATACTGAAGACTGCAATGGGTTTAGCAGACATCATTTCCTCTTCCTAGGAAACTTAGGAAACTGTCTGTATATGACGAAGGAAGAGAGAAGTTGGTCAGATTTCTTGGACTCCATCTCCCAGAATTCCCAGCTAAGATGGCCAGTGGCTAGAGAGTCTCACAGTTGTGAACCAACACTGCCTTTGAACCCAAGTTTGGAAACCATTGGCATTGAGGTTTAGAAGATAATTCTCAGACCTTTATCACACTAGAAGAATCACTAGCATTCATGAAGGGAGGCCATGGTAATAAATGTGACACAGAACCAATAGATACATAGACTCACAAAATCACATCTTTCCTCCCACCTCACAAATGCTGGTTGTTTTCTCTTTCTTCACACAGTAGCCTGGATCCTGTTGTTAATATGACTAGAATAAATCCACTGAATGAATTGGATTTATGGATTTACCTACATGTTGATTCACGTTCAGAAATGAAATGGGTCTACTGTAGTTAGAAGTAACCAACAGGATTCCAGCCTCTGTCTTTTGCACACATTCACTTGCTACATTACACTTACCTACTGGGCTTGGGTTGGTTCCAATGAGCTCCAGTTCATTAGAGAAAATAGTTAACAATACATTTGCAAGCTCTGCCTGCAGACAATAGAAAATCCAGGCCAGCTCCATCCCTATGAAGCTTATAAATTCCCTGGCCACCTCAGAAACCAATATAACCTCTAAGGAAGAGTGAAGCCTTTCTGAGAAACAATTGGTGCTCTCCAGTGGCTGCAGAATCCCTGTGCCTTCCAGCCAGAAGTTTGTAAAGGTTGGTTGGTTGGTTGGTTGGTTTGCAGTGCCTTGAATCCAGCCTGAGCTGGTTAGGAGATTCGGGGAGTTGTAGTCAAAATAAAAGTAATGTTTCAAAGTTTGCAAGGAAATTGAGTGGTACTTGCAGGGATTTGCTGTGTGTATTGGATATCCGCTTGCAAAGGGAGAGCAGCTTGTCTGGGGAATTTTTTTTTTTGTCTGATGCAGCCTTGGATACTTTGGATAGGTGAGTGAGTGGCCATCCCTGCCCCTTCCACCCCTCTTTTTCAGCCCCTCCATGTTTGGAACTGAGAACTTATTCTCTGTGCTCATAGTGACTGCAGGCGGGGCATAGAGGAAGTTTTCCCAGTGTAAGATGAGGTGAAAGTACAGAACAGGTTTTAGACCATAGTGAAATGAAAGTGCAAACTACACTGGCCTATTAGAAGAGAAGAGAATCAGGTTTGTGAGCCTCCAATAATGTTCAGGATTGTCACTCTCATAATCCCTGCCCAATACTAGCAATGTGGCATAGGGACATTGGGAGCTGTTGTCCAAAACTTCTAGAGATCCTCTGTTGCCGGGCCCTGGATGAGAGCTGCACAGTTAGCAGTGGTCTGTTAGCCTCTGGGGGAACTGGGAAGTTGAGATCTTCACATCTCCCAGTAGTGAGTGAGTGGGTGGGTGCATAGGTGAGTGGGTAGATAGATAGATAGATAGATAGATAGATAGATAGATAGATAGATAGATAGGGGATAAGAATGAGAAATAGGCAGAGATTACAATAAATACTATTCATTTCAATCATTTTATTGCATCCTTTTAATAGTATATTTAAGACTTACAGAGGGTGTTGGCGTGTTTTAAGCTTCTGAACATTTATTTTTAGCGTGTTCAAGCTTCACTTTTGTTTTAGTTCAAAGGAAGGTGAGAGAAGAAAATAAATAATAATTCCTTGGATGATCTGCAACATCTGATTCACCGTTTATCCAAGATAAAAGCTTCTGTCTAGATGACAGGTAAGCTTCCATCCTAGCCTGTCTTCCTTTTTCCTTTCCAAAGAAATTGTTACCGGCCACCACCCTTCCAGAGATGGTTGGTTAAGGCCAGGCCAAAGCCATCCTTTTAACTTCCTTTTCTCTCACCAAGTGCTAGCTGCCAAGGGGACCAGATAGAGAAGGAGGTTTGTTTAAAATAGCTTTTGTGAATCTGTGTTCAAGCCTGACACTGACCTGGCAGCTTCTGTCTTTGGTCCAGACAATCAAGTGGGTAAGACAGATTCCTCCTCCTCTTCCTCCTTAGCCCATGTTTTTTTAGAAGTAGACCTGAAGTCTGAGGTGGGAAACCTTTGGACCTCTTGATGTTTTGGACTTCCGTTCCCAGAAACCCTCATGGTAAGAATTGTGGGAATTGTAGTTCAAAAGCCTCTGGAAAGCCAAAGGTCTCCACTCCTGAATTTAGATTAGAAAATCTCCAAGCAAAGCGCTCTGGTGCCACCTCTTGCTTCCCATGGACTCCACTCTCAAGCCCCTCATCCAGTACCAGAATTTGTATTTTAGAATTTGGGCTTTACAGCTGGGCTGTGTGCTCATCTGATGATATGTCAATGTGACATAGGGAAAATTTAATACTGGCATTCTGACGAGTGTGAGCCACACAGAGATCAGTATTTGTGCTTTCTCCCACTTATGGGTCAAGCATTCTCTATTCTGTTCTTTCCTTTTGAGTTCTCCACAGAATTCTTCTTTTGTGTTGTCATTCTGTGGAGGTTCTGGAACTTCTCCTGTGCTTTTGGTTAGATGCCCTCTGATGGCCATAATCTGTCCGTACACCCACGCACAGACCCATACACATTAAGTTTATTGCATTTTCTCTGGAGATGGAGTCTATTGAACCTTGAATATTGTTCAGATATTTAAGAGCTACTATCATCAGCAAAACAACCTAGTTAAGCAACTTGTCAGCAATAAGCTATAATTACTGTACTTTCACAATTACATGTTGTTAATGTTTCAGTAAGTAAAGCCTGTAAAACAAGAATCTAACAAGTGAGGCCATGCAGAAATTGCCGCCTGCCAGGAAGGGATGAGCTGGACCTCTTTGGATCACCCACACTACACGTGCACAGACACTTCATCTTACATATACTCAGGTGTATTTGCTGCCAGATACATATAAAGCATGCCATACACACACATCCATATGCAGACACATTACAATTTACTTACCTCATTAATGAAGATAAAGAATCCTTTTTGCTCCCACCACCCACTGTCAATGGTCTGCATGTTCCTTCCCTACATACACATAAGCAATAAAAGACATGGTGTGGCATAAAGGGAGAGATTCATCCCCTCCACTTACTAGCACGCACAAGAGAATCACCACCTCTTAGCCATTTCCTTCATTGTCTCTCTCTTTTCCTTCACTCTTTCCCCTTCCCTTTTCTGGCAGCCTGGATGGAGGGTATGAAAAATAAGTGGTTTTTGGTTAGTTGCAGTGCGGGTGTGGCAGGTGTGTGCTGGCTGCTTCTCCAGCTGTCGCTGGCCACTGTCCCCTCAAAGGTAGGAGCTGATGGAGCGTGCTAAACCCAGTGCTTGGAAAGTATAACCTAGGCTTCCAAAGGGTGGTTGGTGTGATTCCCTGTGTCTTTTCTGCAAACGTGAGGTTCTTTACTCTCATAAGTACACATGTACATACACACACACCCCTATTTGTTGTGACCCTCCATTTTCAGAGCTGGATCACTTACACTCAGCTTAATGAGATACAGAAATATCCTCCAACATTTCATAGATGATACATGTGATCAAGCAATATCAGAGTTTGTGATCAAGATGGCAAAAGGTTATTAATGAGGAAGAACAGAAGCTAGGAGAGGCTGCAGCAGTTTGCTTTACTGAGGAAGACATGGTTCTCCCCTTCTCTCTTCTCCTCCAGCTGCATTAACTGAGTGCAAACTACTTTGGCACTTAGCGCTCAGTTTGCCACAACTGAAGTAAGCTAAAGATAAAGGGGGAGGAAGTGGGAGGAGGAAAGAGAAAAGCAGCTGAAAAAATGGAATGAGAGAGGATTAAATGGGACTCTCCCTGCCAAATCGAGATAGTTGAAGGATCCTCAGCTCTCCAATTCCTTCCCTTTCTACTGTTTAAAGGGGGCAACTGGTTTGCACCATCCAGAAGGTATCTGCCACCTAGCATTTCCATGGAGCAAGTGAGTGAGAAGGCTCTGCATGAGGCAGCATCAAATTCTGGGAGAGTCAAGCTGGAGTGATAGTTTCCTGGTTGCTCTCTTCACTCTGCTGACACTTCCCCAACATGGATCCAGCATGCAAGCAATGTAGCTGCTGGACTATGGAATTTTGCCAACACAAAACAATTCTAAGTGATATGGCTTTGAGTGGATTAGACAGATTCACAGAGGAAGAGGCCTTAATGGCCACGTACGCCAGATAAAGAAGAGAGTAGAGCAGAGCTTTTTTTAAAGTAATTTGTTCTGTTTACTTGTCACAGCATTTGCAAAACCTTTGGGCTGCTACTCAATGCAAAACTGAAAATGTACGGTAAGCTAGTGTGTCACTCTTTGCTCTGCTCGTTGCTTTGCCATTACTTTTATGAGTATGTAGGGCAAGACTTAAGGCAGATAAAGGAATGTTACAACTGTTGAAAAAAAAATCTTGTCAAATTGCAAATACCCATTCAGTGTGAAATGTGACTTCATTCTGTTACCTAAAACATAACTAGTTACAGGTCGTTACATTGCTTGTAATGCCTGGCTTTTGATCTCTGCAGTGGGACTCCTGTGCCTTTAATACTTAGAAATGTTTCGAAATACATGCTATTTGTAAGTTGTTCGCTGCCTCGATCCATATGGAGAGGCGAGATACAAATAAATAATAAAAAAAAGAGGGGGCTTTCACGAGGGGTCTCTTGCCTGACAAGCAACAACTGTCAAAATTCCCTCTTCTGCACAGACATTATCTAAAGGGGCAGGAGCCTTGTCCTGTGTTGCAGCTGGCCACTCTGTGTTCAGAAGCAGCTGCTGAGGAGTGTCATCTGTTCATCTTTGTCTCTGGGCTGCCCAGAGGCATCTAGCTGGCCACTCTGGAAGTCAAGAGAGTAAACTAAAGGTGGGAGGGATTTGGTCTCATCCAGCCAGGCTCTCCTCTTATGTGCTAGATGCAGACTATAGTGTCCCCCCCATACCAAAAAAATAGAGAGAGAGATGGGTAATCTATGGCCCTCCAGATATTGTTGGGCACCCTCAGTTATTGTCCCACTACATCTTTGTGCAGAGCTTAGGAAAGTTACTATTTTTACTATTTTGCTTTTCAGCTCCAGACATCCTCCAGCCAGCCTGGTCATTGGCCATGCTGGTTGGGAAACTCTAGGGAGTTGCAGTACAAAGAAATATAACTTTTCCAAGCTCAGTCTTTGTGTTCTGTGCTGACTCCGAGAAGCTCTCCTTTACCAGTTCACTCATCCTTTGGCAAAGTAAACTACATACAACCTCTATGCCACTTGGGGGCAGCATCACTGTGTAAATCCAGTACACCACTGGAAGGGACAAGACTTATTTCTTAAATCATTTTACAGGGAGTGAGGGAGACTGTAAAGGCTTAGAGAGAAATCCTGGCTAAGTAGAGCTGCCATTTTTGCATTGTGGTTCCCTCAGTACTAGGAACTGAAAAGTCTTTTTGGGAGAAACAACATTCAATATTTAATTTGTGTCCTGTCTTTGTAACAAATGCTGTTAAAGCAGCTAATGGCAGTGAAGTACACTTACAATGAAATAACATTAAAATATCAGTTTTAAAAAAAATTAAAACCTTAAAACAAAACATATGAAATCTCTCCATGAAACTTAAGAAAAAGAACTTAAAAACCTTTTGTACCTTCTCTACAAGTGCAATATGTCACCTTGTGGCTAGTAGGAATAAAAACATTTTCCCTGATGACCCAGGGTCATCAGAGAGACAGCTGAATGGTCTCCCTTGCAAGGAGTTCCAGAACCTGGGAGTAGCAACCAAGAAGTCTTGAGCTCCTACCAAAAACCCTTCAGATACCCTCCATAAAGAAAGGCTTCCCCTAGGGCTTTTGAAAACTAGAAGGCATTTATGGGGAAAATTAGCACTTCAGATGACCTGAGACTCCCAAACATGGTTCATGACCCAGTGAAGTTCTTGAAATGTAAGAGCCACATGCTTCTGATAATCAGATCCTGGCTGCCCTACCACAACAAAATGAAATTTCCATATCCTCTGACTGTCCTGATTGTCAGCGACAGTCCCAATTAATCCTCTCCATTGCATTTTTTCATCTGGTTTTAAAGTGTCCCAGCTTCTCTCTCCTTTAGTTCAAAGGCAAAAGTGGTTTACACTCAATTCAGTCAGCATAGCTGGTGTGCTGTAGTGTTCTGAGCATTGGACTATGGCCCTAGAGACTAGAGTTCGATACCACACTCAACCATGGAAACCCCCTGGGTGAATTTGGGCGTGTTGCACACTCTCAGTCCCAGAGAATCCCTGTGATAAATTTGCCTTAAGGTCACCATGACCATTCTGCACTATACTGCTATAGTGCTATTATTCCACTTGCAACATCCTATGAAATCCTGAGGTTTGCAGTTTTGGGAGGGGCCAGCTATGATAGTATAGTGCGGAAAGGGCCCATAAGTTGGAAAACAACTTGAAGGCACACAACAACAACAAGTCAGCCGGGGGAGAAGTTTGCCCTTCCCCATAGATTCTGACAAAAGCAAATTGCTGTAGCTGCTCCTAGCTTGTGTGTTCTTCCTTTCCCCCCGCCCCCCTTCACCTTGATCACACGCTGGTGGTGCTTGGCCACATGCATCCAGGTTTTTTTCTGTGAAATGCCGGAGAGTATGAGTTTCCAAGCACTCTTCAGTGGCAGCCCCACGCAGACTGTGTTACAGTAGTGCTGCAGAAGCGGGAAGGGGAACAGTCTAAATGATAGCCATTTACTTAACTTTAACCTGGGCATCGCACAGCTACTTCTGATAATTACATGGGGTTAGGTACAGAAGAGGACAGAGCAGCTCCTGTTCCTACAATAGCTGCATAAAAGAGGGAATTTGAACAAACAAAGCACACTGTTGTGGTGTGAGACCAAATTTCCCAATCTACACACCATTAAATAAAGAGGAATTCTGTTTGTGGTTAGAACAAGAATGGGCTGTTGGAGACAGTTCCCACCTTGTGTTCCCAGCTTAGGTACCATGCAGCCCACAGTGCAGTCAGAAGAGAAATGCACTTCTGGTTTCAGTACTTCTCGTAAATAAGGTGTATGGTGCTATATATCTTGTTTCAAAGGCAAATTGCACTTCTTAGACCATTGAGTCCCAAGCTGCAAAAAGGAGGAGGAGGAGGACTGTGTGTATCCCGCAGGCCATGGGCGCCCAGCCCCTAATTTAAAACAGAAGAAGCTACAAGGTAAAGTCAGACTGGTTGCTCACCTAGTTCAGTTATTGTCTATATTCTGCTAGGGAGCAGCTGTCCCATGTCTCAGGCAAGCAAGAGTCATTCATCAGCTACCTGATCCTGTTTTTTAAAATAATGGAGATACTAAGGATTGAATGTGCTAGTTCCTGCATGCAAAATGAGTTCCACCTGTTCTTAAATTATAGAAGGAAGGGGAATCCAGCTCTCTTATTTTCATGCCAGCTACCCTTAGCTACTGCTGTTAGAATGCCACTGATCTGGCTAAATGTGCAGGAGAAAGAGCAGAGTTTGTAGATTTTCTTAAAGAGTCTCAGCCTTAACTTTCCTTCTATAGTTTGAGCACTGATTCTGCCTAAATACACTGAGGGGACTAGATTTTGTCTGATCTTAGCAATTAAGCAGTCCGGCCTCATTGGTGCTTGGAAAGAAGACCTCCACAGAACACTTGATACTGAGGAATGGCAAACCTCCTATGAATAAATCTTGCAAAGAAAATCCTACAATATGCTCATCATAAGGCAGAGTCTACAAGAAGGCATGTTAACAGCAGTAACCTCCACTGCTGACCTGTGGTTTCCTGTGTAACAAGTTACCTAAGATAAAAAGCAGTGCTAGTCTGCTTTTGTTTCTCCCCACTTCCTTTGATCTCATACTATTTAGCTGAGCGAAGCACCATTCTGCTGAGCTCAGCACCATATCAAGATTAAGAGGCACTCAGCTGGGTCTGAGAGTTAAACGTCCCTGATCAGACTCAGCTGATGGGAGTTTGATTCACTGTCAAGATCCCACTGTATCAGGTAGAGACGCCAACTCAACTGAACAGAGAGGAAGGAAAAGACACAGCATTGCCTGTGTAGCTGTGCCTTTCACAACAGCCCAGTCTGTAGAAATCAGCAGTGCTTGCCAGAGCAATAGATAACTGCTCACACACTCACACACTAGTGTGTACAGGCCAAGTAGATGTTAAAGGCACAGGAGTGGGATCTGGCATCAAGGCCCAAGAAGGAGGTTTCTGCCAGGTCATGAGTACTTGCTCATTCTTGATTTATGCTTATGGAACATGGCCAGAATTGTGTATTGTTTAGTGTGATTCACAGCTTCCCAAAATCCTATTCAGTTCAGTTCTGACTGTCTGCCCTATCTCTATTCCCTGTCTCTAGGCCATCTTTCCCCATCTGCCTTCTGTCAGAGACAAGTCTCAGTTTTGTATCCGGTCTCCCCTATAGGCCCACCTCACAACGTTCTCTGAGTGGTGAGTGGCTAGCACTAACCAGACTTGCCTACCTCTTCCCCTCCCCTCCCAAGCTGCAACAAATTAATTTTTGAGGGGAGCAAGGCCATCAGCATAGATTTTGACCTCAGAGCTTCTAAACATGTTTAGTTTGGGGGATTTGTTGCAGTTATTTCCTGCCACATCAACTTTGACTTACAGCAACACTATGAATGAGAATCCACCAAGAGCAACAGTCATCAGTAGCCAGGTTCAAGTTACAAGCTCAGGTCCATGGCTTCTTTAATTGAATCCACACACCTGCAGTGCAGTCTCCTCTTTTCCTACTGCCTTCCATTTTACCAAGTGTTTTCATCTTTTCCAGTGAGTCACATAGTCTCCTGATATGTCCAAAGTACAATAGTGTCAATTCAGTCATCTTGTCTTCTAGGGAGAGTTTAGACATAATTTGCTCCAGGACCCACTCATTTGTCTTTTTAGCAGCCCAGGGTATTCATAGAACTTTCCTCCAGCACCACATTTCAAGTTAGTTAATTTCTTTCCTGTCAGCTTTCTTCACTGTCCAGCTTTCACGCCCATGCATAGAAACTGAAAATGCTGTAGCACAGATTGTTCCAACTTCAGTGTTCATTTAATGTTATGTCATTACACTTGAAGATCTTATCTAGATCCTTTATAGCTGCCTTTCCAAATCTTCGTCTCCTTCTAGTTTCTTGACTGCATTTTGATTAATGACAGAACCAAGGTATAGAAAGTTCTTAACTATATCAATGTCTTCATTACCCACAATAAAGTTATGTAAATTTGGGGTTTCTCATGGCAGGGTGGAGAATGTCTCTTCAAAATACACAGCAAGGATTCCCCCTCCATTGTTAAACATTTGAACAAGTGTGCTAGACTGCTCTGTTGCTTTCTATGACCACTATGCAATAAATATAGCAGACTCACAGCACTTCTTGGGAGTGGTAGCATTGGCCAGCTCCTACGGGAAGGTTAGAGCCAGCCATACTCCCTTCACAACCTCAGAGGAAGCAACTGAATCCTATACTTCTAATGCCTTGGAACAGATGAGGAACCAAACCACCCTAGCCACATTGGTTGTTCTAGACCTACAATACATCTCTGTATTACACACACACACAGATCAGTGACACCAGTGGATGTGGCTGCTTTACCCTTGTTAGCAGCAAAGGTGAAACTGATTGACAGGGTGAGGTGGGGTTCAGTAGCAAAGGGAGCACAAGGGACCACTGATCTATCTGGGAGCTGCCCACATGTCCTAGTTTGTGCTGCCCTGTTGCAAATGCTTGGGCTACAACATTTGTGACACCATCCTGTGCACATTTACCTGGAAGTAAACTCCACTAAGTTCTGAAAGATTAACTTCCCAGAAACTGGGCATGGGATTGCTAGCTTGGTTGATAAATTGACTGCTAGTTTGGTTGAGAGAAAAATAACATGTTTGATTGACTGCTTTTATTCATATAAGAAGTATCATGCTCCACCGAATCAGCAGATTTTTCTGAAGTATTTTAATTATTTAATTGATTACAGAATTGTACAGTTGGAAGGAACTCTGAGGGCCATCTTGTCCAAGCCCCTGTCATGCAGGAATCCACAGCTAAAGCACTCCTGAGAGATGGCCATTCAACTTCTGTTTAAAAGCCTCCATTAAAGGAGAATGTTCCTAAAGTTTAGATGGAATCTTTTTCCTCATAATTATAACCCGTTGCTTCATGTTTTAGGCTCTGGAGCAGCCGAAAATAAGCTTGCTCCGTTTTCTGCGTGACATTGTTATGGACCAGGAGCTCTTTTCCCACTCAGTGCTGATTTCTGCTCTTGAACAGGAGATGGAAACTCCCTTGGGTTCCTTAATTAAACACTGCCACCACACACTGGATTAAAAAACCCCATCTTAGTAGCACAGTGGGCTGCCACAGGGGAACCAACAATCCCTAAGCTTAGAGATCCCTTTCCTCCCCTGACCCTCTCTGGGAGACAGGAATTCTATCTATACATGTAGCCAACAAGCACATGGAAAACAAGTTGAGCAAGGTTCTTTAAGGAAATGTTTTTTCTAAGACCAGCGTAATACGAAAGGTATCACTTTACATGAAGGCTCCTTCTTCCAGGCACTATCAGAAATTACAAGTTACAGATTGTTACATCATGTCAGCCAAAACTTTAAAAGAACAGAACATCCTAATGCAGTGGTTCTCAACCTGGGGGTCGGGACCCCTTTGGGGGTCGAACGACCATTTCACAGGGGTCGCCGCTTCTCAATCCTGCCCCCCCCTTTTAAAAGAAGGTGGCCTCACAGCCAATGGGAGCAGTGCTTCTGAGACCCCTGCACTGGGAGGAGGGGAGAGGAGGCATGCTGGGCATTTCCCCATTTTTTCCTGCCTGATGGGAAAGCACTGGAGGAGCCTGAGGTGGAGCCGGAGGTGCGGAGAGCGGGAGGAGAGAGCTGGAGCCTGAATGTTAAGGCGGAGGTGAGGAGAGGAGACTCGGCGCTGGCGGGAGGGGAGAGGATGCATGCAGCCGGGTGCAGCCAGGCGCTGCCTGGACGCTCACGCCTACACCACACACACACACACACACACACGGAGGGCTTCCTCTTCAGTGTTCCCTTTCCCCTTCATGCCGGCTCACAGAGTCAGAGTTGCTTGCCGGGGTGAGTGAGCAGCCGGGCGCTGCTTGGACGCTCACGCCCGCACCACACACACACACACACACACACACACAGAGGGCTTCCCATTCAGGGTTTATGGCACTGCAGCGGGACGTCTGGGAGGTAAGACCCCGTCCCCTCACCCTCTTCACCTCACGCTCATTCATGCTGGCAAACAGAGTTGCTTGCCGGGGCAAGCAAGCAGCTGGGCTCCGCTTGCTTCCCAAAGTGGCGGGGCTGCAGCAGCGGCAATCGCCCAGTCGCCCATTCATTCTGGGCACGCCGCTCCGTGGGAGTTGTCGGTGTGGCTGTTGCCTTTGGTCTGGCAGGCAAAGGGGGAAACTTTCCTGCGGCGGATCTGCCATCCGACGGGGGAGAGCGGTCCCTCTGAGACCGAGAACTTGGTCGGGAAAGGAGCAGGGGGCATCAGCCAAGGGCTTCGGTTTGTGTAGCAAGAGCCCCCAAGCCTCCTTGGTTGTTGTTGTTGTTGTTGTTGTTTTGGTTTTTTGACCCGAAAGCGCTGCTCTGATCCGTCCTGTGGACTTTGGCCATTTCCACATTCCAGTGTTATAGCGCTATGATTCCATTTTCACCATCCTATGGAATCCTGGGGTTTGCAGTTCAAACTGCAAACCCCAGGATTCCATAGGATGGTGAAAATGGAATAATAGCGCTATAACAGTCTAGCGCATAAATAGCCAGGATGACTTTCTCCTCTTGCTTTTGTTGTGCGTGGACCCTTGGTGCTTGCCACACGCACGTGTTGTGTTCTTCGCCCTGACTGTCTTGCATTCCTCGCTTTTTGTATGTTCAGCGTCCGCACTCCCTTTAAGGGAGGGAGGGAGGGAAACAAAACACGTCTGCTTATGCCGCCACCATCTTTCCTCTCTCCCTGTCCTTTCCTCCCTGCGCCTCGTGTAAAATGTGGGCTGTTTTGGCATTGCCTTTGGGAGTGACTGGCTTTTTGAACTGTGGAAACCCAACATTCAGAACTAGAACTAATGCCTTAATTCTGGCATTGATGGACGCTTTCTGTGCTTTAAAAAAGTGGGGAGGGTTACCAGTTTTTAGGCATTAGAAGTCTACCCAGAGCAGTGATTTAGGGCAGTGTTTCCAATCTATTTGATGTTGGAAATAATTAACTAACTAAATAAATAAATAATAAATAATGAAAATGTGGGGGTCACCACAACATGAGGAACTGTATTAAGGGGTCGTGGCATTAGGAAGGTTGAGAACCACTGTCCTAATGCAACTAACTAGATGTCCTAGCTACTCACATTGTTGATCAGGTGCTGAGATGGTCTGTGGAGGCAAAGCCAGGAGGCAAGGCCTAGCCTAGCCAAGCCATTCTGCAATCAGTGATATGCCAGCTCTGATTGATGCTCTTTGTCTCTCTTTGTTCTCCTGAGGGTTTCTTCCCCCTGATGGGGCAATTACCTCTCATGACCTGTGATGTCTCCTGTGATACTGACCCTCCCAACAATATGTAACCTAAACCAGCATCTCATTAACCTTTTGTATGCCTGGAGGGAGAACTGTCTCCCTTCAGGTCTGTTACCTGGATAGTGGGAAGCCCCATTATCATATGCCCTCCTCCCAAATCTCAGATCGTTTGTAATCTTCTCAAATTTTATTATTTTAAAAGTGTTTAATTTTTATTTATAGAAATGCAGAACAGTTGTTATTACATCCAGGTCAGAATAAACAAAGAAATGAACACAATAGCATTTTTTGCCAGCCAGGATAGGCCATTCCTGCACCTTTTGGGTGGACCAGGCTGGATTAACACATGTTGGGGTTATGCTGAAAAGACATTCTGAGACTCCACACATTTGATCAATGAGCCAAGTTTTTATATCTTCCTCTGTACATAAACTCATGTGCACATGGAACTGTTCAAATGCAGCCTCTCCAACCCACACTGTGTGCGCAGCCTGTCTCATTTCCATCTGTCACATTACACTCTGTCCTAGAATTCAGTGCAGCATGGATCTCCATTTGAGATTCTGAGGCTGCTGGCTTTCAAAAGCAAAACGGTGCCCAACCTGTGATTTGTGAAGTCAAACACAGCCCATCAGCCACAGTCAGAAGGAGATGCTTTGACAAGCCTTTTGTTTTTGCGTCACTGCATATAGGTGATGACAGACCTCGCTAACTGAAGATATTTTGCTGCCTGAGGCAGAACAGCAAATGCAGCCACCATATCCCCTTACCCAGGACAAGGCTAGCCAAGACCCTAGCCAAGTTATTTTGGCAACGGTTAGCAGAAAATCCTATAAGCACGCCTCTCTACCCCAAGAAGCAGAAATACAGACATTTCTTTTTATATGCCTTCAAGCTGACTCCAATCTATGGTGACCCTATATCAGGGTTTTCTTGGCAATACTGATTCAGAAGAGCTTTGCCTTTGCTTTCAGAGTAAATAGCCAACAATTTTCTGCCCTTCCATGACATCCAAAATCTGTCTCACTCTGCTTTATAGCTTGGAAAAGTTACCTTTTTGGTTGCAACTCTACCTGGTTGTGCTTGGTGGGGGTTTCTGGGGGCTGCAGTCTGAAAAAGTAACTTTGTCAATCTCTGTTCTTCTTAATGGTAGAATCAATGTTGCTGATGAGAAGCATTCAATCTATTGCGACATGGACTATCCTGGTCTACTCAGATTATATTTCTTACTGAAGGGAGTATGAAACCACATTTACCAGCCTTGTGATAAAAAGCAAGCACTGGAATTACGTGAAAGTGTTGAAGATAGGCACATTCTTTGTAATATAAATTGTTTCATTTTATTTGAATCTCTCATCTAAATTTGTCATCTAAATTTCTCATCAGTAGAACTAAAACATAAAATCCCTTGAAAAGACAGTGTAATAATTAAAAGGAAATGCCAGCTATATCACTCTCCTGTTCAACATTAGTCTAAACTGTCAACTTCAAAACAAAGCAAAATTTACAGTGAGTAAAAGAACTTCCATATTTGTGAGTAGTCACTAGAGGCAGAATTTTGGACACACTTAGCTGGGGGAACCAACCAAGCAGAGTAGGATTTCTAAATAAACATACTATACATGAGTTTCTGCTACGAGAAGACCACTCTGTTCAGTCTTGATTCCCAGGTGTAGCAAAGAGAAAATAAACTGCATGTGTCCAAAATTTGCTGTATGATTCTCATATCAGTCCCAGAGCTGGTAATTTTGCCTGAATGGCATGTTTCACAAATGTTTTGGATTGTGCACACAATATGCATACACAGAGAGAGAGAGAGAGACTCTCCCTGCACACATAAACATACGTTCTTGGCTGTTTAAAAAGTGGCTGATTGATCTGTGTCTACAATTGCAAATGGTGGAGAAGAAACTGCAACAAATATGTTTATATTCCTTGTCAAGAAAGCCTATCCAGTCATGGTAGAACATGGATAAGGAATTTGTCATTCTCTGCTTTTTGACTACATGTCCCATCAGCCCCAGACAATGGTCAGAGATGGTGGGAGTCATAATCAGAAGCATCTAGACACCAAATTAGCCACACCTCTGACAGAATCTACCTGTGCAAAGCCCAATGGCAGAAAGACTGAGTGGATAGCATTCCTATGTGTGGATAATGGATGCTGCAGGCTCAGAGTTGGTTTAAGCCACTTGCCACTAGTTCAAAAGGAGCTTTTCATGTCAGTTAAAGTGACTGCAGGGGAAGAGAGGACTGCTCCTGGGATTCTCTTGCTCTCTACTCAGGTGCCATTTGCTGCTAACCAGATGTGCTGCCTGTCTGTGTGTCCCTCCCCTGCCCTGAGTTTTTGTCCTTTCCACCCTACCTCCATCCCTCTCTGTAGTGTTCCAGTCTCCAGCATCCTAATCTCTGTGCCTTCCCCCACACACTCAAGAACACTCCTTCCAATTACCGCTCCCTTCTACCCCTCCCCACACCATTTTCACCCATTCTCTCCCACTTATCCACCTTCCTGCCTTTTCGTCTCTTTGTCTCTCTCCTCCCTACCTCTCCTCCTCCTCTCCCTGCCTGACTTGGCTCTGGCACACTCCAGGTAGCTTTCTGGGTGCCTGAGCCAGACATTTCTTGACACACACACACACACACAGACACTCGGCAAAGCACAGCACAGCGCATGCTGCTTTCTCCTTAGAACCAGTAGAGGCTGCTGGTGTGTTGAGCACTAGAGGCAACTCTGACAAGCATCTCCCCATGCAGGAGCCCACTCGCTCACACTCTGAAGGAGCAGCCGAAGCCAGCTGAGGTACAAGTTGACAGGAACAAGCAGTGAAGTGAGCTAGTGTAACAAGGAAGACCTGGCGGGCTCAACTTGGAGTCTAACCTTCTGCTCTGACAGCTAGTGCCCTGCTTCCCCTCTTGCTGGCTCGGACAGCAGCTGGACAGGCCATGTCATGGACCCATCCTCTCTCTTCTCCCTGAGGCAAACCACCTTCCACGGACTCCGCCATGTCTTTTCGGCACACCTCTCATGCCCCCATCGGGCTTTCTGGCTCATGGCTTTCCTGACCTCCTTGGCCTTGCTGTTCACCTGGTCCTCAAACCGCATCCATTACCTGCTCTCCTGGCCCGTCCACACCAAGGTGCACCTTGTCTACGCCCGCAACCTCACCTTCCCGGCCGTCACCCTCTGCAACAGCAACTTGCTCCGGGCACGCCGCATGAGCCGGGCAGACCTCCACCTGGGTGGCTACTGGCTTGGGCTCCTCAGAAAGAACCTCCAGCCGGTGCCAGCCATCTGGGCCTTGCGGCAGGACCCCCGGTGGCTCTGGTTGGGGGCCCTGCTCAACTTCTCCCACTACCTGCCACCCTCACCGCCGCAGGAGCAGTCCACGAGACACCTGCTGGACCGGCTGGGCCACCAGCTGGAGGAAATGCTCCTCTCCTGCCGCTTTCAGGGCCAGCACTGTGGCCCCCACAACTTCACAACTGTGAGTCAGGGTGGCAAAAGGGGGCTGGGTAGCTGTTTCAAACATTGAGTTTGTGTGATTTTTTTTTTAATAGAGAGGCAGTGTCCAGGATGTGCAATAAAGAAGGTATAACTGGGTCCTGCAATTGCAAAAGGGTTATTCTCATGTCAAGGTCCCCAATTATAGGAAAGTGGGATTTAGCTTAGAGCTGCAAGGCAGTGATTTCTCCCTGAGAGGCAGAAAGAGAAGCCAGTCTCAGAAAAAGCTTGAGGAATTGTTCCGAGACATAAAGTTTGGGCTTCTTGTCAAAGTCTGTGTTCCTTTTTCATGTTAATTTATCTGAAGCTGGTATGTAACAAGCAGAGGTAGGAAAGAGGTTTGGAGGAGAGGTTGGACTTCATCTCCCTGAATCTGCCAGTTGTAATCCCAGAGGTAACTTTTTTGCTGCTCTAGTGGCAACTTGTCAGCAATCCAGGTTCAGAATTGCTGTGGGAGTCCTACCCAAGGAAAGCACAGCAAAACGCCCATCCTCCAATTTGTGGGGGTTAATGGGGAAGGTGGAGCTGGTGCACTTTTCCCCAGTTTTCTTTATGCAGTGTGGGGATATGAGGTTGAGTGTTCTAACTCCCCGCTTTCTCTTCCCCCCAACTGCATGAAGGCTTAGAGCACCCGAATCAGGCTGCCATTAAAAGCAAACCACAGACCCCCACCACTCCTGAACACAGTTTTCACAGTGAACTCTGCCTAGTCCCAGGATTAAAGCAGAACAATGTATGGAGGAGAATTCAAAGGGAGGGAGAGCAAATGAGCCTGGGGCTTCTTGTAGCTCACTTTTTGTCAAAGAAGATGGTAAGGTGTTGTTGTCCTTGTTCTTGCTGTGTCCCTTCAAGTTGTTTCTGACTTAAGGTGACCCTAAGGCTATCAGAGGGTTTTCTGGGGCTGAGAGCATGTGACATGCCCAAGGTCACCCAGTAGGTTTCCATGACTGAGCAGGGAATCAAACCCTGGTCTCTGAGGTCATAGACCAATGCTCAAACCATTACAAGATACTGCTCTCTAAATGGTAGTTATCTTGTGATTATTTTGCAGAGATAAAGGTCACAAAATAGGGAGGTGTAGAAAATCTCAGATCAGTATGGTCCCATCTCTCTCTCTCTCTCTCTCTCTCTCTGTCACACACACACACACACCATTTATTTGCAATTGAGGCTCATGATGGGTTGTTAAATATTAATATTTTTATTGTTTGGTTTTAATATAGATGTGACTGCATTTACCTGTGTTTTTTATTCAGCATGATTGTCTAAATACACCCATCTCAGCCTTCAGACATACCACCCTGAAAATACCTGATCTCGTCTAAATACAACCATCCTGTTCCCATCATCCTTCTCTTCCAGCATTCCTTCTGCACAGGTAGTGGCACTGGGTGCAAAGCTATTTTAGAAACAAAGTGGCAGTTCTGCTTCAGGCTACAGCCTTACCTTCACTTCCTTGGGGTCAGAAGCCCCATTGAATGCAGAGTGGCCATCTCATGAATAAACATAGGCAGAATGAGGCTGCCCATTTTCATTCATGAAGTTTCACTACTTCCTACAAGAGACACGTAGAGCTTTCCCCCAGCCATTTCAAAATTTGTCTCCTCTCTGCCAGAACTGTTTTTTGGTACAAGTGTGGGAGGACATTAAAGCTTGTTCGTGATCAGCTACTTAACTTCTCGTGCCAGCAATGATTTATGCTTATTCACAAGAGGAGCTGCAGTTCTCATCCCTGATGGGGATAGCTGCAACCTGAAGTCAACCCTGTGGTATTTTTAAAGGTGTCCTCCTGTTCTCCCTTTGAACCCTTCATTTTCAACATGTGTTGGCGTACCAGGTTTCCCAGAAATTGTTAAAGATCATTTTGGTGCCCATGGACCACAGAAGTACTTTGAGATGCCTGTAGTTAGCTAGTCTTTCTAGGGTAGATAGGAATGCTAGTGGGTTTATTATTGTAACACATTCCTTTCTACTATAAATAGCCAGCCCAGCTCTTTTAAAGCCACGGTTCTCATTTGGGGCACGGTGGGGTGGGAGGCAGACTTCAAATGCTGTTGGTCTTCTTCAGCCCCCAGGAGCTCTACTCAGCCTGGTCAGTGGAAAGAGATTCTGGGAGTTAAGTCAAACATCCTCCTTGGATGAGAACCACTGCCTTGAAAGAGCTGGGCTGTCTATTTAGCGGTGGAACTAAGTAGGGGAAACTTCTTGATTGAGAGCCATTCCTCTAAAGAAATAGGCACTTCTTACTCTTACAGAGTCTCTGCTTCTCTCTCTCTCTCTCTCTCTCTCCCTCTCTCTGTCTCCCTCTGTTTGTCTCTCTCACACCTTCACTCTCTCACACACATACACAAACGCACATGACTGTCTGCCTCTCCATCCATCTGTCTTTTCCCACTCAACTAAGGTTTTCCTTACTGGAGTGACCCCATGTCTGCCCTAAGACATTCCTGCTCAGCAGTGGCAGTGATGTGCGCTGGAGGATGCCCTGCCCTGCACTCCCAAAGCTGTCCTTGGCTGTCCTCCAGTGTCGTGGGGAGTATTGTCTTGTCATCAGAGTTCATGTAAGATCCAACTGCAAGTCCAGTTACCATTAGAAAAGGCCATCTTGACTTTCTCCTCAGGCAGCTGTTTTGAGCCACCACTTCCCAGAGAAGCCCTTGTTCTGTTCCTACATGTCTAATGTCTTTTGGGAATCTGCTGAAGATTGTTTCATTTGCCAGACTTTTAATAATGAGTTGGTTGTTTTTTGTCATCTGTTGGTTTGTTCTTTTTCCGGTTCCTATCAGGGAGCAGGGAAAAGAAAAAAAATGTTGTTTTTGGTGATGATGATGATGATGTGTGCCTTCAAGTCATTTCTAATTTACAGCCATCCTAAGGCAAACCTGTCATGGGGTTTTCTCCAGCCCCAGAAGGCCCCATGATAGGCTTGCCTTAGGGTCACCATAAGTTAGAAACAACTTGAGGGCACACAACACCACAGTTCTTTTCTTTTCTCTGCTCCATGCTGCATTTCATTCTGAGAGTTACTATCTGCTGAGTTCTGTAGAAATTTAGCAAAGAAACCTGTTTATTCCAAAGAATATACTGCTCAAAGAAGCACACCTCACATGCCAATTCATCTCTTTGTGACTGCATCTGGATGTACTTGCCCTGCTGAAAAGCCTGGCATCTGAAGTGATACAGAAGTGCTGCCCATGGTATCAAATTTGTGCGATCTCATTCCTATTGATCAGTCATCCCTTGATGCTGCACTCATGCAGTGAGGGATAAGCACATAGGAAGCGCCCTTCCCACTCACCCACCACAAAATGTCCCTCTTTGTAAAGTCTTGCTTCATTTTGTTTTTGTTTTTCAAATGGAAACTTTTCTGGTATGTGGTGTTAACCTTCCTGTCAAGATGAATCATTCCTGATTGCCCTTTTCATTCGCCCCTCCCTCAGCTGCCTTGAAAAAAACAAGATATGTGAAGAAAAGCTGATTTTTGCAATTTGTACAAATACATATGCATTAAGCACATTTATGTTTATTCTGCATAAATTAATTCTTTTCACTGTCTGGTGGAATCCAATTAAGCCTTCCGCTGATGGAACAATATTTGTCAAAAAAGTGGAGGCGGTCCTCCCTCCCACAGTGAAGCCCCTTGCATTTGTTCTAGAGCATTGGAACACCCTCCAGGGCAGCTATTTGGGGGCAAGATTGAGATTCCCAGGAAGAAGAGAACCACTGTGTGAGCTGACTTCCACTGATGATTTTAGATTTTGCCCTGCATAAAATGTTAATTTGCCTCCTGTAGCTTGGAAACTTTGTTGAGGGGGGACTACGGCCCACTAGTACCCCTCAGCCAATATAGCTGAGACCAGGCATGGGAAATTGTGGAAGGCTGAGGGGCTGCATTATTCCCCAGGAGAACTGTAAGAGCTGCACCCCCACACATATACCACACCCAACACAAAAATAAAAAGATTGCCCCCAGTTTCCCACAAATGTCTTGTAGGGAGCACAGGACCATTTTGCCGTGTTTTCAGACCCTCCTGAGCCTTTTTAGGCCTAGGACAGGCCTTTTGTAAAAGCAGGAACTTAGCAGGAACGGCCTCCTGTTCACAAGAAAGGCCTCTCCCTGGCCTAAATTGGCAAAGGGGAGCCAAAAATGTGACAAAAAATATCCCCCAGTTCCATATCAAACATTTGGGGGCAGAAATATTAACACATTGTGCTGGAGGGGGGACACTTTATCATCCTCAGCCATTAGTCAGTGGCCATGTTGGCTGGGAAATGCTGAGGGTCATAATGTTAAAAGGCAAGGTTTCTGAGCTCCGTGCCTCCCTAACCTTTGGAAACCCTTCATAACCCTTCTCCCCCACCTCAGAGATATAGCCATATATTACACAAACATTTTCAGAGCTTTCTTTATAGGGCTAAAGACCTGAAATGTCACAGCATAATCCAGACATATTAAATGTGGGAGGAGGGTTGCAGCTCACTAGCAGAGCCCATGCTTTCCTTGCCAAAAGTCCCAAGTTCAATCCCCAATATCTCTAAGTAGAAGAATATCTGTCTCAAACCCTAGATCAGAGCTTTCCAAACTTTTCATGTTGGTGACACACTTTTTTTAGACATGCATCATTCCATGGCACAGTAATTCAGTTTTACTAGCAAACTGGAGGTTAAACTCACCCCTTATAAGAGATACAGATACATACATAAATTGTAATAACAAAATGTACGGGGACACAACATATCTCATGAAAACCTGTAATATATTTTTAAAAAATATATGGTTTATAAATAATAACATATATTGCCAAGATTGTAGGCAACACACCCACACACTTCAGGTGACACACAAATGTGTTGCAGCACACCGTTTGGAAAGCTCTGCCCTAGATTCTGCGGCAAGAAGGGGGAATATTATAGCCCTCCAGATCTTGTTGGTCTGCAGTGCCCAGCATTCCAAATCACTGCCTATGCTGGCTAAGGCGGCTGGGACTTGGAGTCTGAGAACACTTGGGGGGTGTCACATGATTCCTACCCCTGTTCTAGGCGCTAGAGAGCTATTTCCAGGCAACATAGGCAATACTGATCTAGCAGACCCATGCTCCGTCTGACTCAATGTAAGACAGATTCCTGTGTTCCTCCTAATGTCCCTTTCATATAAATGGAAGTGATTGAAGAGTATCTACAGGCTTCCCCCACTTATATGACAGGTTAAGAACTGGAACACTGTCAAAAAGTGGAAATGGTCAAAAAGTGGAACCCATCTACTGTGGGGAGTATGAAGAACTTACAGAGACTCACTTGGGACTGACCATTTGTATGCATAGCTTGTAAAGTCTCTCAGCTGGCTTGGTGCCTTTTCCTCCCTCTGAGGTTGCTTTGCACGCAGCACATCTGTGGTCCCAAGTGAGCCTTTGTAGCAAGAAGAACTGATGGAAGCCTGCTGTTTCAATGCTTGCAATACAGACAAGTTTCGTTAATTTGACCAGAGGATCCGCTATTTCTGTAGGCAAGACTTGGGATGGCACGTGGGTGCAAGCCGTCCTGAGCAAGCCTCCATAGTCAAGAAGAGCAGACTCCACATCAAATTAATGGAACTTAATTTGGAAGTGTCGAAAGAGCAAGTTGTCTGAAAACGGGGTGTCAAAAGGCGGGCCCTTTCTGTAGTGTTTCACTCACCATTAAGCAGCTTTATAGGGGTTGGAAAGAATATTTGCAGTTATTCATTTCCAGGTTGAAAAATGGGTTTGCCAGTATTATTACAGCAGTAAGACTTCTTCACAAGTTTCCCCAGCATTCAAACATCCCATAGTATTCCAGAGGAATTATTCTGTGCAGAAATATGTGCAGGGTTTTTTGCATAAAAACAACATATTTTCTATGCAGAAAACAAGTTTCTTCCACAGAAACTACTGTTTCCACAGATTCTTCTCTGCCAAATTATTCTTCCACAACACTTCAGGATGCTGGAATACAGGTAGAATATTGCAGACAAGTATTTGTTTTCTCTAGCCATGGGAAGTAATCTGTAGTCATTATTCACTTTTGCAAGTGAGGATGAAATCATCGATTTGCATCCCTACTCAGTTATATTTAAAAGTGCTCTGGGTGGGGCCTTAATTGTTGTTCTTGTATGATTTGTAATAAAACTTGAAAATCTCAGGAGGAATTACTTTATCATTAAATAGCATCGCCTGTGTCTCTGACATTCTAACAACCACACCATAGTGTCATTTATCTGAAAAGGAAAGCTAGAATATAAATATTTAGAATAAATGATGAATAAATAGGTAATGCTATGTTAAAATCAACAAAATACTGCAAAATCTGTGCTCAGGCAAACTGATTTCTGTGTAAGGGCATGGAATGCAAATTAGGTATGTATTTATAATGTTGCTCTTTGAGGAAAGTAGACATAATTTACATTGCTTCTGCTTCTCATGTTGATGCCAGAAGTGTGACGCTTGCTTCCATATCCATTGTCACTGGAAATCCTACCAGATATAGGGACTTCTTGGGAAAGGTACTAGAGAAAGGTGGGGGTGCTCAAACACACACATGCAAAGTATTCCTGAAGACATTCCCGGAATATATTCCTTTCATTATTATAAGCAAAAGTAACTACAACAAACGCTCCTGAACTCCTTTTTCTTTGCAATTTAGACTGCAGTCCTAAACACCCTTACCAGAGAGTTGGGGACTTATTAAATACACTGGGACTCATTTCTGAGCAAGCATACTTTGAATTGTTCCATTGTTCGAAACATTTTTATTTACAAGTCCAGTTTTGATGTGCTCAGTACACCTCCCTAGCATAATTGCTTAGGGTGGCAGCTTTCACCTTGAACCATATCCAAGAACCCATGCTGTGAGTCTTTGCCTCTGTACCAAAAATTTGTAGCTCTACCTCTGAACTGAAATCTGAAATACGTATCCCAGTTATCAAGTCTCTGCTTGGTCCTAAAGGTTTGCCAAGCATTCCCATGTGCTTTCAGGCCTGCCTGCCTTTCAAGCCATAAGAGTTAGTTGCTGCTGCTGTTGTTTTTAAGAATACAAAAAGCTGAGATGTTTCAAATAGCTTTTCTATTTTTTCCTCACACTTCTACTAAAGTGACAAGGGTGATCTTCAAGAAGGGATATGCTGTTCAGATGTGAGTGATGAAACTTAGGCAGTCTTCCAAAAACTGGTGGTATTTCATGACAGAAGCCTCATCATAATTCTAACTGTTTTATAGCTTCCATCTCTTCCCCTGGCAAACCATAGACTTGTTTCTTTTTAACGACTTTGGCAGATGAAAACAAGATTTTCTGTATCTGAAAGTTAAATTCAGATCCTCACTACTTCTTCTTACCAAAGCTGTGAATTCATTTGATGAATGGATGCTTTGATGAAGTTTGAATTCTCTTTAATAATTCACAGCCCAGGTATCAGGGGAATTAGGAATTCATAATTCATCATCAACTGAATACAACAAAATCCAAAATCCATAAGCAGCGATACCCCTTTTGAGCCAGCTCCAAAGCATAAAAAAAATACATTATGCAAGCTTTCGAAGCTTCACTGGCTTCTTCATCAGTCAAAGATGTTTAAAATCATACAGGAGAAAATTGGTGATGATGTTAGAGCCACAGGCCTACATTCAGTCTATGATGTTGTCAATGAAGATGGTCTGGAGGGATCTCAGCACAGGCAGAGGCTAGTCCCCTTATTGGCTTTGTGGGCAATAAAAGACAGATAATAAAATGTCAATTCCATCAGCAACAGAAATATAACTTCTCTTGCAATCCACCATCATCAACCGGTTACCATTGTAACTCACTGTGAGAACTTCATTATTTTCAGCATATCAAAGGTTGCAATCTAGATCCCAGATAATTCAGGCTATCCATATAAAACTTTCACTGAATAGAAGAGACTCAGCAAGGTTAGGCACCTTAACAGTGAAATGATGTGCTCAATTAATGTAATTATTATAGTCTCTTGCAGAGAAGAGAAGGGGCAAAAGAGAAGGTTGGCACTTCCAGGAACTTCCAGAAGTGTTAGCTGAGAGCAGCCAGCTAGGCTCTTCCCCCACTTCCCCATGTGCCCTTAGCCAGATGAGAAGAGGAAACCACATCCCTGCTGTTATCTCTGATCAGTGATCACAGATAATGGGGATTCCTCTCTTGGCTGGGAGAACTAGGTCTTTGGGTAGAGGGGCTTTGGGAGGAGGTGGGGTGGGTTGACCCTCTGCAGAGCTGAAGTGTGCCCTCCAGATATGTGGGAGTTCTTTTCCAGGAAACCCTGTGCAAAACAAAAAATGCAGAGTGTCGATTCCCTTTATACTCAATGGACATGACATATGTGCACCACTGGCAGTGCAGACATGCATCATCAGCTGTGTCCATGGACTATAATAGGCCACGGGGCTTCACACAACCTCACCTTCATGTGTGTGGAGATCATGGTAAGGGAGGGGCCACTGTATTCAAAGTCAAGGCAAAAGTCTCCTTGAGTTGGCCACCCTTTGTGTGGTTTCATTTTTAATTGAATTCTCAACTTTCCTAGAAATTTAACTATAGAAGAAGTTTATAAAAAATAAACACGTTCATCATGCACACTGATAATTCGACAAGCATAACAAAAAGCAAAATCCCACAGAGGTACTGGTGCAGCCACCTTCTCTCTACCAAATACTTCAAAGTAATGTTAGACAGGAATGCTCCATGCAGAGGCCCTTGATTGCAGTCTTTCCTTGTGCTTCTCCTTCCCTTTTACTTTGGGGGTAAGAAGGACACCAAAAAGGTCAAAACACTTCCTGAAGGGCCAGCCTCACTTATTCTTTTAAGTACATGATGGAAGGCCTCACCTGTTTAAGTGCTGACCTTGGAAACATCCAAATGGATCCTAAAATAAATCCTAAGAAATTTTTTAAAATGAAGATTTCATTAGGGAAGGGATGTCAATTAGTGGCTGAGCCCTTACTTTGCATGCAAAAGATCCAGGCTCAGTCCCTAGCATATCCAACTAAGGCTGAGAAAGACTACTCTAAAATCCAGGAGAGCCACTACCACACAGTGCAGACAAAATTGTCTTGCATAGGCTCATCCTCTTGACATGGTGTAAGGCAACTTCCTATGTTTATTGGCATGAGCCAACTTGCTTATATTAGTTATTGCGTATCAGTTCAAATCACGGGGGATTTTCCAGTGAGTGGATTCTCTGGCATCCAGTGCATGTAGACCATTTTAATGTCCCTTATTATTCATTTGTGTGGAAAGTGAAAACTTGAGTATGTCAAATCAAGAAACTCACATCTGTTGTCATTTTGGTGAATGCTGTCACATGAATTTCCACTGAGCTAGAAGAGCTGTCCCGGTAAAAATGAACAATAGTGGGATAGGTGGAGAAACAGCAGAAATAATTTCCATGAAGTCTAGGAATCAGCATTTGTGTGGAGAAAGATCCTATTTTTAGTTTTCTAAATGTACATTAATAAGGAACCAAAGGGATCCAGCGTGGTATAGTGGTTTGAGCATTGGCCTATGGCTCAGAGTACCAGCATTCAAATGCCCGCTCAGCCATGGAAACCCACTGGGAAGGTCACAAACTCAGCTTCAAAGGCAAAGCCCATGCCCCCCTAAACAGATCTTAACAAGAAAACTTTGTGATAGGGTCACCATATGTAGGCATAAGTCAGAAACAACTTGAAGGCACACAACAAAAACAGCAATAACAACAACAGGAGCAAAGACAGAACAGGTTTTCTGAGCCCTCATGCCAGTTATCAGACTAATGTTCCAGCATATTGATTATGTATTCCTTGCCCTAGAAGAGGGCACGAGTCTCTAGTGGATGGAATTGAGGAAGTGGGATTAAGAATGCTGACAGTAAAAGGATGGGTCTATAAAATCAAGGAGGACAAAGGGAGGAAACCCCAACATGGTCCAAGTGGACGTTTACTGGAACATTTCAGTGTGTCTAAAGCATGTTAGCTCAGGGGAGTAACTTGAAAAATACAAAAAAAAATCCATTACTGTCATACTGAAAAATACATATGCAAGTAATGAAATACGAAGTTCTATACTGCAGGTTAACAGATGCACAGATAGAATCCAAGCCTTCTGGTGATGTAACGGCTTCCATTAGTGGAATGGGACTGGAGGCAGTTGACCTTCCCCCCTGCATCCACCCATTCACACACATCCCAATGTCTGTCCAATGGGACTGGAGGGCTCTCTGAAACAGTTTTTGGGCAAGCACACAGATGGTTGCACTGGGAAGGAGAGGGTGAGAGAATCCCATCATATGAATGGAAATCTGTTTTGTTTGTTTGTTTTTTTTGATATTGGATTCTTCTCCATTATCTTGCCTTCTTAATAATAGTAATGTAAATGAGAATCCATAAAACCTTAAGGAAAACATCACTTCCTCCCCTTCTTTTTTTAAAAAAACCTTTGTGTTCCAGACACACATAGAGAGGAAGAGAGACACTTCAGATGGCAGTTATCCCACAAAAGTCAATGTGTTCACTCTTAACATGAACCTAATACCTTCATATAAAATAACAACCATTCTATGTTATAACTCAAATTTTGTAATGACTTTAATCAAGATGAAGAGCCAGGATTCATGTGATATACAGCCCACTTGGAGCATAGGCAGAGGGAAAATGGAGCAGAGAGCCTGAAAATCTCTGAGGCCATTATTCTGGCCAGGAGCAGCTTCTAGTCCCAAGTGGGGCAGGAGGGTGGAATGCCTCACCTTGCCATTTTGGGAAGAAGTGACAGTGGCCCTTTCCACACGGGGGTTAAAAAACAGTGTAGCGCGACCTCTGACGGAGGTCGTCTACACTGTAAAGTGGATTGGGGTGGACTACTTTTGCGTAGTTCCACACCCCAATCCGCGCTAGGGCAACCAGAAGTGGCACCGCCACGTGCTTTTTAAAAACCACTTCTCCAAAGGTTTTTAAAAAGCACGGGGCGTGCAGCCGTGTGCAGCCCCGTCGCAGCTCCCGGTGTAGATTTGCAGGTGTGCGCAAGGGCATGCCTGCAGATCTGTCGGGGGCGGGCTTTCCGGCTGGTGAGCTTCTCCAGTTGGTGGAGAGCCTCTGCCAGTCGTAAGCCACCATTTTGAGTGCCGCGGGACGCTGAGGAGCGTGGAGCAGCGAAAACGCGCTGCTCCACGTGGCGAGAGACTTACCAGGTTTCAGGTAAGCTCCGTTTCAGCATGTTTCCACCCGTTTCTTCATCCCCCCCACACACACACGCCTGAATCCTGTCCATTTCCTGTGGTGCATGATGGGATATGTCAAGAATTGTCAAAGACTTGAATTGTGAGCCTCCTTAAATCAAGGAAAAACATTTGTGTCTTCTCAAGTGTAATGGGCATAACGCAAATGAGTTGGATGCTGGTGAATCATCTACTGGCATAAGCAGAACAGGAGATGTGGGCCCACAATGCCTCTGATGAATTGTAAGTGCGCAGCTCCATAAACCATAAATTGTTAGCTCTTCCATTATTAGAACCAACAAGACATCTAAATGAGTACATTCACCCACCATGATGAATTAGCGGGGGAATGGGAATGTGCTGTTATCAGTATTTTACCACTATGAAAGCAGAAGGAGGGAACCTTCCAGCTACCAGAGCATGCAAGGTGCCCAGAGACTAGACTGGAAAAGAGTAGGAGTCTTCCCGAGGAAATGAGTCCACCTTCTTAAAGAACTGTGTTTCAGATGTCCCTTTAAGAAGGCAAAAGCAAATATAAGCTATGAATTGGATCTGTGCCTGGCCTAACTGCTTAATCTCTTTGTGCCACTGGGTGAGTCTGTTCCCAGTTTGTGACTCAGTTTTATTGTTTAAGAATTTGGCAGAAACTTACCCCCCGCCCTGCACAGGGATGGACAAGATAGAAGAGCCCAGCTGGTGTCACAAAATATTTTGCATTCTTTGGGGTGCTGCTGCCAAATCTTACTCCTTTGCCTATTAGTTACGTGAATGGCCTGGCAGGGACCATTAACTCGGCATTTGCAAATGATTAATTACCCAGTAGAGTGTAAACACCAGGCTGGTGGAAGCTATCCTTCTTCAGCAGAGGGATCAACTAGTGGATTCACCTCTGAGACTTAAGCCCTCTCCCTGTCAGTATGTGGGGTTTTTTTCCCCTGTTCATGTTCTCTTTGTTGAAGGTTTTGGGGCCATTGCTCAGGCTACATATTCCTTGGTGAACATGCAGCCTGACTTCTGAGTTGCAAAACCACAATGCAGAAAACTGAAAATGCTCCAGTTTGCTTCTGTCATGCATTTCATTCCCACAACTCTAATGAAACACCTCTCAGGCAACTGATGTGTATACTCTTTATATACCTATGACTTCAAGGCTGCCCCTATTTTCCATTGGGAAAGGCCTGCAAACAGGAAAACGCGGTGCTTCCGAGGCTGGGAACTAACCCTGGTGCTGAAACTGAGCCGTGAACATTCAGGCATGTCCTTGGGCTATAAGCCACCGCAGAGCAAGGACCAGGAAAGAATATCATTTGCTTTCTTTTTTATTTTGGTAAGAATTGATCAAGTTTCACAGTTCTCAAACTGGGTTGCAAACAGGAATGCCAGTATCCTTCTGTTTTTGCACTTTAGAGAGTGGCAATGCCATGTTTCATTTTTAAAATGCATACAAAAATGCATACTTTTGGTCACAATACATCAAAAATGATTACATTGTGGAAAATAGTACTCCAAAATGCATTCATAGAGGAAATTGCTTAGTAGGAAAAACTGCACACACATGTATGTACCCGGGAAGAATGGTATGCAAACAGTGTGTGTATGTTTTATCTTTTTCTTTTTTGTTTTGGTCTGAGCCTTTAGTTAATCTTTTTAAGATTTCAAAATGATACAGAAGCAGAATAGAATAACCATGCAACTAAGAGAAAATAAGAGAGAGAAAGTGATTGGGACACATTCATCCATCCCATGGCAAAGTTTAATGGGCCAGTGCCTCTCCACTGTGCCCTTTGCCTCCACCTTTCTCTTGATTAGCTCCAACTGGCAGGACTGGCTGGACTCTCCAGGAAAAGTTTGGCTGCTGGCCTAATCTTTCTCTGTTTCCCTCCACAGGTGTTCACACGCTATGGAAAGTGCTACACATTCAACTCAGGTCAATCTGACAAGCCACCACTCATCACCATGAAAGGGGGAACGGGGAACGGCTTGGAAATCATGCTGGACATTCAGCAAGATGAGTATCTTCCTGTCTGGGGAGAGACAGGTACGTGCTGTTTCTGGATGTTCATGTATCTGCCAGAACATCCCTCACATTTTGTTGATGTCTTAACACAGTCAGCCCTTTCTCTCATGGATGAACCTGCCCTGCCCTTTTTCCTATGCTGGACTTAATCCTTTCTTGTTCTGCTCTCCAGTTGCCCACCTCAGCCTCTGCCTTCTTCTCTTACCAAGTCTTCTTGCCCCATTCCTCAACCCACTAGACCTCTCTTCACATGCTCAGACTTGCACAGTTTTCTTCTACCTTGCACCACACCTTCTTCCAGCCCTTCCTCTTAGTTTCCCCCTTTTCTAGGCCATCCTACTCACCATGGCAACCAGCCTATCACTGCCAAGCAAAGAGCTTCTTTTTATCTACAAATAGCACATTGTTCTCTGTAGGATGGAATCTGTTGTTGAGACTGCAGTGGAGCAGGGCGGAGCATGAATTCCAATGCAAAGCTCACCTGGAGGCTTTGTGGGAATGCGTTCCTGGCCATTAATTTCTAAATAAGAAGTACTGAGGGCACAACTCTGTCAGGAACAGGAATGGAAAGAATATTCAGAAATATATGTTTAAAATGTTTGAAAAACATTTTTTGAGGGTTGAGAAACCCTGACAAGAATCCTGGACTAACAAGAATCTTCGCTGTTCAGGACCTATTCCTTGCAAAATTTGCACAGTTGTTTTGTGCAGAAAACGGCATTTTCTGTGCAAGAGACAGCATGCAGAAATACTAATTCCTCTTCAGAAAATTCTGTTTTCTGCATAGAAACTGCTGAAATTGGGGATTCATTTGATATAAAATTCACATGTAGTTCACTTGCATAGAAAACAGCATTCTTTACACAGGAATTAATATCTCTGCATTGAAATATTTGAAATATATATTGAAATATTATCTTCCGCACAGAAAATGCTGTTTCCTGTACAGAAAAAGCTGCTTTCTGTGGAAAACAACTACATGTAGATTTTGTGTAGAATAAGTCCAAATTGCAAATAGCCTTCAAAAACTGCATGGCTTTTGAAGACTTTCTCCAGTGGGAAAATCTCTGAAAATACTTATTGCTACCTTCAAGAAAAAACTTAGTAAAGAATTACATCCCTTGTCAGGACATCATGTCCTTTAGCCTGGAGGACTTCTTCCCTATTCTGAAATGTTTAGGTCCTAGTTGTAGATGTTAAATGTTCAAGAGAAATTGCATTATCCACATCATCATCTGCATCATCGTCATCATCGTCGTCATTGACATTTTCTTGAACTAAATCATGGAGGTTTCAGGGGTAAGTCCCAGGGAATCCTTAAATCTAGCCCTAACAAAACTTGAGATAGTTACTTTTGGTGACAATAATTCCCAGAAGCTCCCAGTCAACATGTCCACGGTGGGAACTAAAACCTCCAAAAAAGTAACTTTTACAAGCTCTAGGGTCTAATTAGCCCTAAACATGCTACATTGCAGAGGGTGTCCATTGTGAGAGGCCGTACCTTCTAGAAGTGAGGGGGTGAATCTGCTCTCCTTGGACCTTTGCCTGTAGCTTCATGCATTTCCTCATCTGTGCTGACAGAAAGGCTGGGTCTTCCAGAAGACCACAGGCAGCAGAATCAGGGAAGGGGGTCTTGCTTCCTAGCTCTGAGCTTCAGCCTTGCCTCATTCACCTGGATTCCTTTTCTACTGTCCGTATCTCTATGCCACAGATGAGACCTCATTTGAAGCTGGGATTAAAGTGCAGATCCACAGCCAGGATGAGCCACCCTTCATTGACCAGCTGGGATTTGGGGTGGCCCCCGGTTTCCAGACATTTGTGTCCTGCCAGGAGCAACGGGTAAGATGAGGAGGACTCCACCTCTTTAAACCACTCTCCGTTACCAGTACCAGTGGAATAAAGTGTGCCTTCCCATTGTCTGGGCAGCATGAGAATTGTCATGAGTGAAATGCTCCTTATCCCATGCCCCTCTGCCACCAATGACAGGAAGGAGGATGGTGTAGGAGGTTAACCTTCGCCTCTCCAGATGTTGTTGGATTACAACTCCCATTGTTTCTTACCACTGGCTTTACTGCCTGAGGCTGATGGCAGCTGAAGTCCAATGGAATTGGGAGGGTCACAGGTTGTCCACTCCATGTTAAAATAAAAGCTTGGAGCCAAGAAATGTCTAGAAACAGAGACCTAATAGAATGAATGTCTTTGATTCTGAGTGCAGAAAGTGTGATAAAATGGGTAGGGATTGTGAACTGCCAATGGACACCAGTGACTTCTAAGTTCCACTTTTATTCTGCACAGGAAAAGACTCGAGATAATGTGACTTATCTGGAGTTTTATTTTATGATTGTCCTGTTTTATTCTTTAAACAGCTCTGAGAAGCTTTTTTCGTGAAAAGTGGGTATATAAATATTCTTTAAAAATGATATCAGTGTACAGAAATAAACTGTTCTTTCATCATCAGAGCTTGGGGGGAGATCTAAAAGCAAAGATGTTGGTTATCCATCAACATGAACAGAAGAAGGTTAATACTTTCATCTGGGATATTCAGTTATGGATATTCCAAGGGGAAAATACAGAGTGGGAGATAAGAAAAAGAATGATGATAACCAAAAAACTGGAGTTTATTCAGATTGATTTAGGACCAGGATGTGTGTGTGTACATGCGCACACATCTGTGTGTATACATGTGCAAAAAGTACATGCTATAGCTGTTCTGATACTATGCATAGTATGCAGTATATGCTTATAGGTGAGTGCGTTCTAACCTATGGAAATCTAACAGATCAGGCCAAAGGTTAGGCAAGACTTGTATTTATTCACACACTTACTTCCAAGTAAGTACAAGACAACCACTGCAGTATTTAAGTATTAGACTAGGGCCAGGAAGTCCTAGTTCAAATCTCTGTTTAGGCATGAAGATCAGTTAGTAATATTAAGCAACTTGCTGCTTCTTAACATAACCTTCTCCTCTTGGTTATAGCGAAGGTAAAGAAAGAAGTTGAAAATCCTAGACAGATCCTTGGAATAAGGAAGCTGGGGGGAAAAGTCATGTAATTAAAATTAAATACTTGTATGCTGTTTTTCAACCCAAACAATCCCTTCCACCCACAAAGAGGTTTTGATTACAGAGGAGGATTCACACATGAATATTCTTGCCTGTACTCTGTTGTGCAGTCATAGCAGGACTATGCCATGTGTCCCCCTGTTTTAAGTCCAAATTGGGTCTTTCACACAACACAATGTCCATGGATGTCCATGGGCCCTATTTCAGGGGGTGTCTAGTGTGGTGAGTAGCTGCAGTGTTCTGCCTGTATGGGTCTCCCACTGGTGCACACTGCAGACACAATTGTGGAGCCAGGATTGCAGCCATGACTGTGGAAGAGGGACGAGAATGTCTGATCACTGGTCCTTGGTCAGGATTATGACCCAAGTAGAGTCTTTCTCCTTCTCTAGGAAGAAGCAGCAAGATGCTGCCTTGTTCACTCCTTCTTCCTCCATTCTCGTGCAGCTCCTCTACCTTCCTCCTCCCTGGGGCCAGTGCAAGTCAGTGACAATGGAATCAGATTTCTACGATACCTACAGCATCACAGCTTGCCGCATAGACTGTGAAACTCGGTACTTGGTGGAGAACTGCAACTGTCGTATGGTGCACATGCCTGGTAAGTCAGAGTGCCGGCCCAAGATATTTTAGTGCTTGAATCACATCAGCATGTGGTACCCCTTTCCCACTTCTAAACTCGACCACTCAGTGATACCACAAATGGTTTTCTGCCTTCCATGTCACAAAAATTCAAATAAGCATAAATGTGTGTCTCTTTCATGACACACCCAAAAGCTGACACACAAAGCTGGCACATCACTGCATAGCGGTAATGCTGGCCAAGGGAGGGATGAAACCTGGGACAAGACCTACAGCAGGAGAGGTTTTTAAAAAGCAAAATACTATAGAAGATACTAATCAGTCTATTGAAGAATGGAGATTCCCTGGCTTCCTGGGTGGCACTTTGCCCTGCCGTGCTCTAGACAGCTCTTCTCCTGCATAAGACTAAGTCCTCTCATTGCTGACAGTGCTGGACAGCTCCCTGAAAGTGTCAGGACAATAGGCTACCCATAAGTCAGAGCTTTCCAAACGTTTCATTTTGGTGACACACTTTTTAGACATGCATAATTTCACATATCATGACACAGTAATTCAGTAAGTAATTCAATAGGTGGAGGCAGCCCCTCCACCCAAGCCTGGCCCATTGCTGCCCTTACTGGGGTCTTCCTCAACCTGAGGTAGCAGTGGTGGGAGAGGCAGTTCCTCCACCTGGACCTGGCCCACCCCTGCAGCCCTTGCCAGAAGTCTTCCTTGGCCCAGGTGGCGGCAGTGGCAGGAGAGGCAGCCCCTTCATCTGAGCCTGGCCCACAACACACCTACACACTGCAGCCTATACACTAATGTGTCACAACACACAGTTTGGAAAACTCTGCCATAAGTGCATCTCCTCATAAGCTATCACCATAAGGGTTAGACCCTGATTCAGTCATCTTTAGAGTAGACCCATGGAAAACATAGGTTAGTATTAAGCAATTTGTCCCACAGATTTCAGTGGCTCTTCTCTAAACACAGTTAAGACTGGATTCAACACAGTTAAGACTGGATTCAAAACTAGAATTTCTAATAGGCCTACAATTTGTATCTAGTAACTAGGCAGGAAAATTTCCAAGGAGGGCTTTTCATTCAGTGGTAGAGCATCTGACAGGCATGATTATTGACTGATAGATAGACAGATAAATAGATAGACACATAAGTATTAGAATACCACCAGCCAAAATAGGCAGTACTGAGATAGGTGAACCAATGCTGTGACTTAGTGTAAGTGAGTTTTGTATGTCAGTTTGCATAATACAGTAATGTAACATTGATTACTTCCAGATCTTCAGCATTTGGATGAAGAATAAAGCTGAGGTATTTCATTTATGGAATTATATTAAATGCAAATGAGTATTATACGCACGTGTGCACACACACACACACAATTATTGAATAAGTCTTCAGACTATTTCAAACAGATAAAAATAAGAGTAAAAAACAAAAACAACAGCAAGCAGGCACAACAATAATCACTAAAATTATAAAATACAAAGTAATATATGCATTTAAAATAACAATTTTTCAGATTAGAAAGTCACCAATAAAACCCCTCTAGTAATAAAAAAATCACATGAGACAACTAGGCAAACCCTGATCTGGTTCTTGCTTCCTCAGTTTCACAGCTTTGACTGCAAAAAGGACAAATGAGTATTATATAATGCAGATCAATATTTTATCATTACTCTTAGAAAGGTCTTTTGTTTTTGTTGTTGCTTTGTGTTACCTTTTCAGGGGTAGGAATGGTGATCACAATCACATACCATTTTAAACTGGGCTACGTCAAGAATTTTCCCTGTTTTGTACTCAGCTATATTCTTCACCCAAATGCTGAAGATCTGGAGGTAATCAATGTTACATATTATGCAAGTTGATATACAAAACTCATTTACACTATGTCACAGCATTGGTTCATCTATCTCAGTACTGCCTATTTTGGCTGATGGCATTCTATTACTTCATTCTAATAATTCAGAGAAGGCAAATCCCCCTAAAAACCCAATTGTGAAAATATCCATCTTTTCCCACCACACTCGTAACAGTTTGTTGCCACTATTTCATGTATCTGCTGCTGCTTCTGAGTGATTTTGCTCTCCTACATTATAATTCTTCCTTCCTTTAGATAGTTTCAGCCAATCAGGGATCATGTAGTTCACTGCTTTCCAAGCTAACTGATGTGGGGAACTAGCAATTCTCTTTTTTTCCCAGTGTGCCAGAGACCAGTACTATATCTATGCCCATTGGCTACAATTCTTTTTTTTTTCCCTTTCCCATAAATTTGGCAGAGATTGACAGCAAATGTCCATGGACCAGCACAAATCCATGGACCACCACTTTAGTAGTGCTGATGTAGTTAACCTCACAGGCCTTACTGGATAATTTATTTTGGTGATATGATGGTATCGCTAAATGCACATGACATTCTATGAAAGTGAGGGCAGTGGTTCCTGGATCAGTCCTGTGAACCATCTCAAACTATCAGGAATCATAGTGAACTAGATCATATCACTGCTAATCAGATCTGGCTGCTTGGAAGATCTGAGGCCAACTGAATCACATTCAAAGTGAGGGAAGTGCTTTCAGAACAGATGAATGTTTTCATTACTTTTCAAAGCAATTACCAAACATCACCAAAAAGTGGGCGGGGGAGTCTTTTCATTGCTGCTGAAAATGTTCAGCATTTGAAAGTTCCCCTTCTTTCTGTTCTTCCCTAATTAAAGTGTTTCATAATTACAACCACTCCCACACTTTAATGCTACTTCATGAATTAACAGACCCCAAGGCTCTCTTAACTATTCAACCCTGGTCTGTACTCAATCTTTCCTATTAAACAAAAAAAAACAAAAAAAAAAAGTGGAGGGGGGAACCTTTCAAGGGATGTAATTAGCATAATTAAAATGAAACAGTGAATTAATTATTCTAGCCAGTCACATCTCCTGAAGAGCCAGACAGAAGAATAGCACAGATGTACAAAGAGAAGGGGGTGTTATTTTCCCAAAGGTAGACTGAATCCACCAATTGGTATCTAGGCTACCGGAGAACAATATGGAATTAGGATTCAGAGTGAATGACAGCCAAGAAAGGGCAAGCAAAGATAGGCGCAGAGATTGAGATCCAGCTTTGCCTATGTAACAAATGCTTTGATTTTTGCTTTCTTTCATCTCTGTCTTGCAAGGATTCTGTGAACCCAAATGGTTCTAGTGATACAAAGAAAACACCTTATTTGATGACTTTGTTTGTTCACTACAGTGAAGCATCTGGGAAAAGTTGCTGCCTTGACTGAACTGCATGCAGCAAATATCCTTTTTTTTTTAAAATACATTCTGAACAGAACAAAAAGAATTGAAGAAAAGTTGAAAACAAAGAAAAAATGTGATTTGAAGACAGTTGCTTGGATCTGGGGAGGGGGAAACTACAACATAGAAACTCTCCACTAAAATGACACATTTGACGCACCTGGATGAGTTTTCATCTGAGGATGAAGTATTTTTACCACAGCAAGGGGCAGATGGTAAAATCCTAGATTTTTTGGACCACAATTCTGCTGCCCGGAAGAGAAAAATAAGGCTAGTGTGTACATTCTGCTATCAATGCCCTGCTCTGCTTTTGCAGCCAGTGGTATGCTGAGACCATTCCATGGATGTCATGCCAGGTATGAGGTCCTGGATACAGTGGTATCAACATGAATGTTAAAGTCCCCCAGGGTAATCTTTTGGGAAGATCCACGATACCAAGATCATCACTGTCAGCTTTATTTGTGGGTCAGAGAACACAGTCTGCATTCATAAATCTATTTATGCATCCTGCAGAATCTTATTTATTGTCTATACCCTTCATTGCTTGTTGATGCAGAAGGTCAGAACAGCTTTTAATGAAGGCATCATGATGACAGCCCTGTGACATAACTATTGCTTTAATTCTATGTCTTCATGCAGGTGATGCTCCCTATTGCACCCCTGAACAGTACAAGGAGTGTGCGGACCCAGCCCTTGGTAAGCACCAATATAAATTTCTTTTCTAGATTAGGCCTCACATCCAGCTAATGCAGCACCTTTTCTCCAAGAGGTTTAGAGCATCCACAAAAAGAGCTTGTTTGGCACAGGATCTGGTCATCAGAGAAATGCTGCCTCCAAACATCAAAACTACCACACTGGCTTAACTCAGAGTTCAACTTGTGGATAAGATGGCCTTCTTCAAGAGCTGTCATGTATGAAAGGGTCAAGATTGGTTCTCCCAGTGGCTAAGGGATTCTGGGCATTGTAGTCATAGACCAAGAGTGAGCAACTGAGTGGAGAGAGGGGCCAATCTTCCACAGAAATCCCTATTGCTCTGCAGCCTGCATATTCCCCTGCCACAAATATCTTCTTTTCCCTACATTTCCCCTCCAAAGTGCTGACTGGAAATGGTATCTTGTCACTTCTGGTAGCTATTTTGCAAGAGCAACACAAGGGCAAGAGGGTATTTGAGGGAAGGTGGAGGTGATGAGGAGACTGGAAAGGGAGTCCTTCATGCTTGCATACATTTGGGGGGCTTTGCAAAATTACAGTTTAAAAATGGGGGATATAAGAAGCTGTCACAGAAGTGTGGTCCAGGAGCTACATCCTCAAACAAATTTCTTTTACAATTAAAAACAGCTATCAGAATCCTATACAATCACTGTGTCCTATGTAGAACTGTAATGGCGCTGCGATGTAGTGAATTCTGGCGTGACCCCCACCTCCAGACCCCACTTACTGGCAAGCAGGTACTGGAATCAAAAGAATGGAGCCGTGGTGGCGCAGTGGTTAAATGCCAGTACTGCAAGCCACAAGGTTGTGAGTTCGATCCTGCCCGGCTCCAAGGTTGACTCAGCCTTCCATCCTTTCGCAGGTCGGTAAAATGAGTACCCAGCTTGTTGGGGGCATGTACAGAAATGTTTCGAAATACATGCTATTTGTAAGTTGTTCGCCACCTCAATCCATATGGAGAGGCGGGATACAAATAAATAAATAAATAAATAAAGTGTGTTCTCATCCATCAAGATATGGCTGTTGTTTTCCTTCTCTCCCCCTTTTTTTCCTTTTGTGTTTACATCTTTTTTCTTAAGGAAAGAAAGAAAGGTACAGCTTCTGACATTCCAGCCCCCTCCCATGAGTGCTCCTCAGCACAACAGGCAGAAAAAGGACCCCGTTGCAAATCTCCCTTGTGCCAGAGATCGCTTGTGCAAGGGTTGGAGGGGGGGGTGTCAGGCAGCTGCGTCCCAATCTGCAGGGGAGCGGGATCCATCAACCCCAGCAACTGCTTACCAATAAGTGGTGTTTAGGAGACCTTCACGATCCCTATGTAGCACCTAAAACAGGGACTATGTAGGGATCACGAATACGTAGCAGTTATGAATGCATAATTGTAGCTTATGCATCCACAATTGCCCAACAGGATTCTGGCCAGTATCCTTTCCAAGCTAGGCAGAGGCAAATTTCATTCATTGTGGTGACATTTACTTCCAAACAAGCATGCTGATAAATGTTTTGGGGATGGGAAAAAAACAACTGAAGATATTAGTGTAAAAGTTCTCTCCTTGTCCTCCTCCTTGTCCTCATCCTCCTCTTCTCTCTCTTCTGACCTCCACACCAAACCATTCATTGAAATTAGCTGGGGAGTGTGTGAGAATGGAGGGGAAGACAAAGGGAAAGGCCATTCCTGTTACATGTGTACATACAGCCTTCCAGTCCATTGCTCCAAGTTTGCCTTAGAGGCTAAAGCATTGATCACTCTGCAGTAACCATGGTAAAAGGTAAGGAGCTCAGGCCACTGATTGGTGCCTCGGAGACCTCATGTAAGAAACTTTGGGGGCTTTCTGAAGGAAGAACTGTGTCCAAGCAGCTGACCTTTCACCTCTCTTCCCCTTAGTCTTGTTTTAAAATGACTCTGTTATGACTTCTGCCTTGCCTTCCCCTGCTTGCAGACTTTTTGGTGGAGAGGGACAGTGAATACTGCGTGTGTGAGATGCCCTGCAACGTCACCCGCTATGGCAAGGAGCTGTCCATGGTCAAGATTCCCAGCAAGGCGTCAGCCAAATACTTGGCCAAGAAATATAACAAGAGCGAACAGTACATTGGGTGAGCACTTCTGTCTGCCTTCTCTGTCTCAACCCATTTACCACCCCTGTTTCTTCACTTTCCCATTCTGCACCACAGCATTGTGATCAGCCCCCAAACAAAAATTACTCCCAAGTTCACACAACTCACTGTCAGGGCTGAGCTGTAGGACATTGTCAGAAGTGAGTCAGGAGCAGAACCAGGGAAAGGTAGCACTTTAGGCTATCTATGGTCATTATGGCTGGGCAATTCTGGGAGTAGTAGCATTCCTCTGCCTCCCCTCCCCACAAAAAGCCCTACTTTTCTTCAAGCTCTGGCCAGGACATAGGAGCTGAGCTGGAGCCATGCAGCTTAGAATCAATGCCTATGGGAGAAGGAGCCAAAGATCACTGCTGCTCAGGTAAAGTCCCAGCTCTTTCAATGCCCTTTTATTCTGGGAAGGCCCAGTGGCCAGCCAGGCTCACACTCCATTGCCCAAGGTAGGGAGATCTTTCCAGCTGCAGTTCTGTGGCTCATCACAGGGGGCAGCTGCCCACTCATCCAGCCCTTGTCACTCCTGGTCCTGATGTACCCAAGAACTAATGTTCATACCTCCTCTGACCATGCAGCAAGCAAATACATAATCTTTTTGTGATGAGGCAACTTTTCTCACCATTGTAGTGTTGGGCACAGAATTTTTGCTATCTTAGGTTGGTAGTAGCTAGATTCCTCCAAAGAAGCAAATGTCCATGCTGGTGTTGGGGCAGGAAGGACAGGAGTCCACAGGGTTCACTGTGGGCTCTGATTCACTAGTCATTGCTTCTTTTAGTATCAGAAAGGTGTGCTCCCTCTCACCTCCTCTCTTCCTCTCACGCAGGGAGAACATCCTGGTGCTGGACATTTTCTTTGAAGCTCTGAACTATGAAACCATTGAGCAGAAGAAAGCTTACGAAGTGGCTGGACTTCTGGGTGAGATCATCTGTTTTGACCCCCTAGTGGTGGGGATCCTGCATGCCTCCAACCTTCCTCGGGTTGGTGACACTTTGGGCTGAGTTCAGAGCCTGCCTACAGTCTTAAAAACAAAAAAAAGACACACATCATCAGGTGTGCATGTATCGTGCATTTCCACACAGCGGTGTTTGCCAAGTGCAAGGAAGGGAGTGTGGAATCATGATTACAACATCTTGATAACCCTAGCTTTTCTTTGGATATATACACAATGTATACCACACCCACCATAAGTTTCTAGTCTAAGACTGGAAAAGAAAAAGCTTCTGGGGAAAAAGAGAGTAACTAAGCAGGATCTCCAAGATTTGGGAGTCAGGGTTCCCATGACAGGTACAGCTATCACTCCTTGGCCCTCTCAGAAATAAATTACATTGTATGTACTAAGCAAATGCATGGCAGTTGCAAAACTGAGCTCCTTTAAAATGAATCAGTAGAGTCTTTTGTCTCACTGTTCTGAAGCACAGCACAAAAAACCTTGGATGTAGTCAGTGGCTGCCAGCTCCCAAGCCAAGCTAGGAGGCAAGGACATGAGAGAAAGCTGGAGCATAGGCAAGAGGAAAAAAACAGAGATTTGGAGGGGGGGTGATTTTTGTACCCAAAGATGGACTTTCCCATGTACAAATAAGGATACCAAACTGTGTTTTTAAAAATACGTGGTCAATGGGTGAAACCAAGAATGGGTTTGGGGCACGGCATGATGGATCTGGGCAAGGAGACGGCCTGGGTGGGCTCACATTTTGGCATTTTGGGACTACAGTTCTCATCATCCCCATCCAGTGTGGCCAGCGACTATGAGTTTGCAGTCTGACAGCATCTGGGATGTAAGTTTGGAAATGGATGGTGGGAGATCAAGCCAGAGAGTCAGTGGAAATGTTTAAAATGTTGCCCCCGAAACATTGACTTAGCCAATAAACATTGGGGGAAAATACTGGATGGTGCAGGAAAATAAAATATCTGAAAACTGACATTTTTTCCCCAGTATCCTCAGATCCCAGGAGGCTTCTAAAGTTACCATGTTCCCCCTTCTCAACACTCCCTCAACACGGAGATTGGGAAATTTGATGTCACTCACTCTAACCTGAAGAAGAGCTAGATGCTGAAGCACCAAGACATGTCCAATTATTATTGTTCTGCTGTCTTCTTTTCTGCAGGTGACATTGGGGGACAGATGGGGCTTTTCATTGGAGCCAGTATATTAACTGTGCTTGAGCTATTTGACTACGCTTATGAGGTGAGTTTTAGTCCCTGGGAACTCAGAGGGCAAAGGGTCACAGTAGGACATGTTTTGAGGCACACGATGCCCGAAGCAGGACAAGCCTGCCACCTCCTTGGAGGAGGAATGACCTTATCTCTGTGGGAACTTTGTGGAAGAAGGGTGCGCTGAATTCTATGAAGAAAGAGGGGGCATAAGTATATTCCTAAATTATAGGAAGGAAAGTGATCCTTCCTCACAGCTTACCAAGATGCAAATCCTCTCTTTGAGATTTGCAGCCTTCTGGCGATCTTGTAACACAACAAATTCTAGTGTGAATCATCTCCCAGCAATGTTCCTAAGGTTTTTAATGTTTAAATATTAACTTCTCTTACAGGAGCTAGCATAACATATTTAGAGTCTAGGATTTGTGTTTTTTCTGAGGCTGCTGTGACTTTTATGAAATTGGCTTTATCTTTTGGGGTTTTTTTTCTAGCACTACAGTTAGATTTTAGGGATTTGTGTATCAGTCCCTTTTTACTGCAAGCTGCCCTGAGACCTTTTATTAGAAAGCACCATAGAAATAGCATGAAATAAATATTAACGTGTTTTTATCATATGCTAACAAGATGTTCGTGGTCCAGATTTTTGCTTCTTTTACCTGTTATGCAAAGATACTTCCAAAGTAGTGGCATTAAGCAGAGCAACTACACCTTCACCCCATTTCTTTTCACTGCTCAGAAATGACCATAATGCTGGCTACCTCTGCTGTTCTCTCTGCCGCTTCCTTCACTATAAGCCCTATTCACTCTAGTTAACTTTTTAGGATTCCCGGTCATGTAGAGAGCATTGTTCTCCCTGTGAAGAGGGAAGGGCAAGATGATTGAATTGAAAAGCCAACCTGCAGCGGCAGCTGGTGGCTTCCATGTTAATGAAATAGTAAATCTGCTCCAGGTTTTCATTCTCCCTTTAAAGGACCTGTCCAGGGTGCTGAATCCTATTCTGCTATGTAACTGTGTAACTAACTAACTGCTATGTAACTGCTATCTAACTAACTAACTAACTAACTAACAGTGGTCAAGATCCAAGCAGTATAGAAATGTAACTGCAATCTAACTAACTAACTAACTAGCAGTGGTTAAGATCCAAAATAGGTCCAGCACCTTGGATAGCTCCTTTAAAGGGAGAAATAAAACCTGGATTGGATTCACTGCTCCACAGATGCAAGAACCATTGGTCTTTCTGTCCCTGCAAAAACGGTCTGCATATTAAGTGCCTTCCTCATGCTCATGGACCATGTAAGCTTAAAATATACAACAGTTATCATTAAAATCTCTGTCTGTTATCATCAATAAAATCCCTATCTCTACATGATTGGGAACCCTAAGTAGGTAAACACTACCAGCATGCACAAGTGGGGACGTATATACCTTTCCTCCTCCTGGTTTTTACTTAAAAATCATGCCCACTGGAATTTAAAATGGGAGAACCTCCTTCAACACCAGCGAATCCCCCCCCCTTTTTTAATCTCTGCAATGGTGTGTATCTTTATATGAATTTTTAAGATTAAAAATAAATTAAAAAGATGGGATGTAGTCAGGTTTAAACCTTTCCTATATGTGTATGCTGATCCTGATTCAGGGCAGGGTTGCACATGCTTGTTCTGTTTTTAACTCCACAATGGAGTTGATGAGCCCTGGTGGTGCAGTGGTTAAATGCTGGTACTGCAGCCACAACGTTGTGAGCTCAATCCTGCAAGGCTCCAGGTTGACTCACTCTTCCATACTTCTGTAGGTCAGTAAAATCAGTACCCAGCTTGTTGAGGGCAATTAGCTAAAACATATTGTAAACCACTTAGGGAGTGCTTAGCACTGATAAGCAGTATAGAAATGTAACTGCTATCTAACTATCTATCTATCTGTCTATCTATCTGTCTATCTATCTATCTATCTATCTATCTATCTATCTATCTATCTATCTATCTAACTGACTAACAGTGGTTAAGATCCTCCATTGTTGAGCGTAAGAGTTCCACATTGGTCCAAAACTCAACCCTCCCTTGTTCCATCTCTAGGTGATTAAGTTCCGTCTCTGTCGCCGTGGCAAGTGCCAGAAGAAACACAAAGCAAATAATAGTGATAAAGGTGTTGCCCTGAGCCTGGATGATGTGAAGCGCCATGTGAGTATCTTTAGCACCATAATGTAATGTATTTCCTTGTCACAGGGCATCACACACCAGCACCTTTAATGTATGCAGTAAGCACCCTAACTTTATTCACAAACATTATCGGGTTCATAGCACATTCACAGTCTCAGCTTCCCCCAGCAAATCTCAGAGACTTATAGTTTAAAGTACAGCCAGGCTTAAGACCATGAAATCCTGGGATTTCAAATTTAGAATTCTCAACCAGAGAGCTCCTCTAGTGCCTTTAACGCAATATCAAATCCCAGGATTCCCACAGAATGGAGCCATGACAGTTAAACTGGAATCACAGTGCAGCAATTTTATAATGTGAAAGGACCCTAGGCTTCATACTCTGAACACTCATCAGGCTCCAATTATCAGAAAGGTTGCTTCATGAAATCTACAAGTCCTGCTTTCTGCCAGTGGTGCAATTATATAATTCTAGACACTGAATTTATGGGGCTTTTCTCTATAACAGTAATGAGAATCCTATGTTGAGGGACTATAACTCCCAGCATTCCTTCCCATTGGCTATGCCTTTTGAAGCTGCAGTTCAACAACATTTGAAGGTCTGCAGCATTCTAGCTCCTGCAAGGTAGCTATAATTGTGTAGAGTAATAGGGTCCCAGGTTAGAGATCCTATTCTCCTAAAAGAAACAGTCTCAAGTACCCCAAAGCTGTGTTCTCCTTGTTTATGAACTTTGGAGCTTGTCAGCAATATGGTTCTGTGCATATTTACACACACAAAAAACCCTCCCTGTCTGAGGGCAAAATATTCTGTCCTGTCACAAGTCCCAGAGAGTTAAAGTCCCCTAATTTGTATGGGAGCACAAGAGAAGAGGAGAGGTAGCACCACCTCTATGGCGTTATTTCTCTCCTATCTAGGCATCCTTATGTGAACCAAAAGCACATCCTCCTTCACAATCTTCTGTGCCCGGCCATGGAATTTGTCCCCATTCAAAGTCAGAGTGAAGCACCTAAAGTAATGGGTGTTTCTTCAGCTTGTGCACCATGCTGCTTGCCAATTAACAGGGTCCACTGATAGCCTCTTTACTGAAGCCCCCAAATCCTGGGATTCTGACTCTACTCCATTTATGTCACATTTATCATGCTGACTCCATGGGCTCTACATGTCCGTGTTTATGCTTCTCTCTGCTTTCCGTCTGCTGCTTCCCAGAATCCATGCGAGAATATCAGAGGCCACCCAGCAGGCATGACGTATGCAGCCAACATCCTACCTCACCACCCGGCCCGGGGTACCTTCGAGGACTTTACCTGCTAATTGACAACTGGATGTACAACTAACACTACCAAAGGGAAGGGCCCATGCTGAGCAGCCCTGGCCCAGCCCAGCCCACGAACCTGCCAACTGACTTACCAGGGCTCCTATCTCAGACTCCCAGGAGAGGCAGCTGAATCCAGCCCCTCCTTAACCACCCGCCACCCCAGGCCAAGGCAGTGATACGCACATGAAGTAAGCTGGACAAAGATGGTGGTCTGTGCTGCCAGGCCCACTCCAGGCTTCTGCTCCTGTCCCAGTGATGCCCTTGGACTCGAAACTCAACAGAAAAGCTGCCAGGAGAACATTCTCAAATGTCAAGTGGAAGTGAGGGCACCGCCTTCTCCAGTCCACACACACACAGAGAGAAATCTTGACTGTCAATTTGTCCCTCCTTCTGTCTCCATCCTGCTCCATGCCCATAGCAAGCCTTGTGTGGGGGCAGCCATCTTGTGCAAAGGCCTCTCTTTTAAAATCTTGATGCCAAGAAGTACATACAGGAGGACCAGTCAGGATGTTCACCGTGTTGTTTCATTTTGTGGAATCCACTCAGCCTGTCCAAAGGAGGTGCTCCTTAAGGCCATTTCCCTCTCCCCTACACCCAGAGCCTGCCATTCTAAGGCTTCCTCTGTAGCAAGACTATGACTGAATCACAAGGGTGGTTTAAGCAGGACAGGTTATATCATCTGCTTGCCTCATCCAACTAGCAGTTTCTCATTTGGTTCAGCCTGGACTCTGCTCTGGGTCTGAGTCTTTTCTCCCTGCCCCCCCCCGCGTCCCGCTGCCCACAAACACCCTGTCTCCCCAGCATGAGAGAGGCTGATGAATGGCTGGTGGATGAGCTGTTCCAAAAATTAAAAGTTCCCTGAGCCCCCTTCTGTGCATGTTCTTAGAAGTTATGTGAACATTCTCAAGTATTAAGGTTCATGGAGAAGTCTGCCATTTTTCAGAATCCTCAGTGAGACACACCACCAGATTATTTTCAGAGGAGTCTGGCTTCAGGGTACTGCATCAGCTGAAAGGAGAACAAAGCAGCCTGCTCTACATTTCAGCTTGAGTTTCTTCTTCACAGTGGCATGGCAACCTTTAGCTCGGTCCTGCAAGCAGAAACAAAACACCTTTATTCCTTTGGATGTGCAGAAGCACACAGGGTGACCCATATCTGTTTCTGCCTGCTGGCCTCAGGATATGGCACTTGAAAGAACAGTAGGGAAGTAGCAAGGGTAGTTCTGCTTTATGGTAATACAGAAAATGTGTTACCCTTTCATTTCTGTAGGCAGGCAGAGCCTGCCCTACCTTTCAGCCAACAGTTTGCCAGCAACCATAAGGAAAGTAATTAACAATTGTCAGAAAAAAACAACACTGGGGGTCTCCAGGCCAAAGACAAGCTAGCAGTGTAAAACATTCTGCTATTACACATTGCCACCAGATGCCAAAATGAAGAACAGCTCAGGGAAGTGTCTGTCTTGGAAATTTTTGCAAGACAGGCCTTTTGACCCTCTGAAGAAATCCAAAAGTCCTGTTTTTGCAACAACCTTGTTACAACCTGATTATGAGATGGTGCAGTCCACCAAGTTTGCTTTGGAGCCAACCACAGTTAATCCACAACAGAGGGCTTCCTTTGGAGTAGATCTTTCACAGGCTGGGGGCTGGGAGGGCTGAGTAAAGGCAAAGTTAAGGCAGAGTGGTTTGGGCTTCCCTTTATAGCACTTGTTTCCACCCCGGCTTGGTCTACTGTGCATACTGTCCACAGCCCCCAGCCTGAGCAAGATGAAGAGGGCAGGTTGATGGCAACAGTTACTATGACAAATTGAAGAGCTGACCTCTCTGAAACGTGGATGCCTTCTGCTGCTGACTCTAACCCCTGAGTAAGCACTATTTAAAAACCACGTTAAGAATTGCTGAGGCTTGTACAGCAGAATTATTCCAGCTGCACAAGAAAATCAAGAGAGTTAACATCAGGTTTGCTCAGATTTCATTTGACAAAATGGAGCTAAAATGATCTTGTCTGCCCAGATCTGTTCTGCAAGGAAGCAGGCATGTCGTGTCCCTGAGGATGTTGTATATGTGTACAGTTGGATATCCTTTTCAGACCAACTTTCATGGCTGCTTGCAATAGTGGTAACATGTTCTCCTGTTGCCATTTGATAGCTCAGCTGGAGTTCGTCCACATTCTGAGCAGCCTAAATCCCATTATAATAAACATCAACTGGGGATGTGGACCAACTGAAGGGAGGAAGCAACATATTCTCGATGATCTGAGTGGATCTGTGGTGGACTCGTGTATGTTTGGTCCGCCCAAGTGCCAGAGGATATGTGTCTAGTGCTCTTTCCATGCCTTATGAGCCTATGAGTGCTGAAAGAAAAAGGCAACTATAAGCATTCTCCTTACAATCAATCAAGGGCTGCAGAAGAAGTCCCCTGGGTGTCCCTTCCCCATAGGGCCTGAAACTGTCTTTTTGACTCTTCAGCCTGATGAGTGTGTTGATGCCCTTTAGGGTAAACCACTAGATGGGTTCTGCCCACACCCCCAATCCATTTTAAGAGAAAATTGGTCGCCTTCCAGCCTGGGCCCTGCAGCATCTAGTGCCTGCCCCAGTTGCTGTCCCAGTTCAGCCTCTTCTCCCAACATTAAGCTAGATACGCTGCATGGGCAGCACCCAAGGCCAAAGTTCTCCTTATCTTTAAGAGCTTTTGCAATAAAATCTCATCATTTTCAAAAGCTTTATTTTATTTTGATCCTTATTGGGTCTGGGCTTCTTTCTTGACACAAGGTTGTAATTTGTTTGCCCTCTTGAATACAACCAGACCCTAATTTCCCAAAGATGCCACAATCCTGCCATGGCCAGTCCCCTGCCCCTCCCCAGGGACCTTTCCAGACAGTTCTGGCCTCTAAGGGTTCCCCCCAGCACTCTTGTTTTTGTTTCATTTTTATTGAGTTATTTTACTTTTCTGCTTGAAAGCTTTTGAAGATAGGGCTTGAATTTGACCTTTCCCCCATTTGTTTGTCCATTTTTACTATTTCATGCTCATTTTGTATTTCTTATATATAAAATATATGATATATATTATTATATATATGTACATATATATATATAGATATATACATACCCACATCTCTATATGCGCCATGCCAGTGTATATACCCATCTAGTAGAATCAAAAGCCTTGATATTGTGCCATTATAATTTTTTTCCAACTACCAATCTCTGAATGCCTTCAAGTGTATAAAGTGTTGAATTCTCTCTGGTATCTGTACTATGTACACATTTTCATAGGAAGCACAAGAAGATGACAAATGCATTGTATATCAAACCTTGCTCCTCTTAATGATATAAAGGATGATCTCGACCATGGAAACTTGGCCTTTTCCTCCTTCACCGTACTGCAGAAAATGGTCATGAAGTATTATTAGCATGATCTGTTATTTTGCTTTAGTGGGACAGCACCATGGTAACAAAGGAATGCTTCCCATTGCTGGCAGCAATCATTTCCACAGTGTAGAGCTATGTGTATTTGCAATGCCAGCTACAAACCCTGGGGGAGGCGGCACGTCAGACAAAACATCTTGATCTGTAAGAAGCTGAGGATGCAAACACAAAATGTTCTCAGTCGGGGCCGGTCCTGTCATGAGATAAGGTGAGACAGCTCCCTTAAACTGCAGTGTTTGTGTGCCATGTTGCAAGGGTGGGATGGGGGGCACATAGGCTGTTCAGCCCCCAGGTAGTAAAATGTCTTGGACCAGCCCTGCTCTCACACCACTGGCTTCCTTGCTCTCTGCTCAAAGTGAGAATGCTAGTACCATGGGGCATGCAATCTTTGATATTCTCAGGTACTTTGGCTGACACCTGATCTTACTTTCTTCTTGAGCTTGCCTCTGCACTGACTGGAGAGAGGCCCTCTAGTATAGATGAGACCACCATTATAAACAGCATTTTTTTGTTCATATATTTAGAAGGGTTTGTACACAAACATGCATGCTTTCAAGTGACATTGTTCTCATGGGAAAGAGACAGATTCACATATAAAATTACTGCAATCAAAACAGACTGCCACCAGGAATCAACAGGCATGCAAGAGGGGAACTCATTTATTTTATATGTTGTTATCATCAGCACTGGGAACAAGTCTGCTTAGACCAAAAAGGTGAGTGTTGGCCAGAAACTTCATAAACCAGTCTTTTAACAACTGCATTGGAAACTGAATGTTTCTTTACATATCCTGGAAGCCTCTAGATCACTGCAAGCAGAAAATTTGTTTTAATACATGCTCAGCTATGGAAGCATTATCAGGTCAGGGTCAAGTCACAATCTATTTAGCTATGAGTTTTCCATCTGTAAAATAGGAACAGCAGTCTAATCCAGAAAAGTGTGGTGAGAATGAATAGCATAAGAATAATAAGAGACCTAAATAATTGTTCCTATTCTCTCTCTTGAGCAGGGCAAACAGCAACTAACTCTATCATTGTGTTTCTTTTTTTGTTTTTATTTTGAGATCAATTGTGGGTAGGAACAATTTTTAAACTGAGATGCCACCGGCTGATAAGAAAACTCTGCATTTCGCTTTGGTAGTCCTTGTACTTCATCCCAGACTTGTGGAGATGCATTAAATAAAAGAAAAGCACTTCAGATGTGATTAGAGTTACTCTCTAATTGCACCAAAAAGTGCGGCACACATTGCTGATATTTGACCAGCTATATAATAGTTAAATTGGCACCTGTGTATTTCATGTCCATAATATGAATGTAAAAGACGGAGGGAGAGAGAGATTGTTTACCTTTGTTTATCACATGCATTTAGTTTAAAAACAAAACTTTTCTACCTTCTTTCCTACATTAGCAAGTGACACAATTGGGATGGTAAACACATATTAAAAGACATCTTGTCCAGACTAGAGGTTATGCATCAGTATAATTAGATGTGACACTCCCATTTCTTTTAAAGCAACCCATAATTTCTCATGATCTACACAGTCAAAGGCTTTGCTGTAATCTGTAAAACACAGATTGATTTCCTTCTGAAATTCTTTGGTGCATTCCACTATCCAATGTACGTTTGCAAAATGATCCCTAGTGGCTCTTCCTTTTCTGAACCCAGCTTAGACATCAGGCATTTCTTGCTCCATATACTGTATGCTAAAAGCATTCTTGTAAAAACTTGAGCATCACTTTATTTGCATGGGAGATCAGTGCAACAATCTAGTAGTTACTTTGATTCCTGGTATCCCCTCTCTTGGGGACAGGAGCATATACTGAACATTCCCAGTCTGTGGGTCGTTTTGTTTTCCATATTTGTTGGCAAATTTTTGTTTGTTATAAAGTAATACTACCTTCCTTAAATTATTTTGTGAAAATGAAATAATTACTTCAAAAAGTAGTAAATTACAGGCAACATCATTACTTGTAACCAATTTTGCAAACTGAACTAAAAACTGAACTCTCACATATCAGTGACAAATCAACGTTAGCACAAGCATAGCACTTCAGAAAAATGTAGAGAGATTCATTGTCGGAAAAGACACATACCCCAGCAGTAATTCTTTCTACAGAATTGCACTACAAGGTGTAGTGACAGCCACCAATTGTATAGATTTAAAGAAAGATTAGACAAATTTATAGAGGATAATGTTATCAGTGGCTACAAGCTCTATACTACCTTCAGGATCAAATACAAGATCAGAGGGTGTCCATATGAATTTCTGGGGAATGATGAGAATAGGCTTCTTTCTTCATTTCCTATTTATCGTCTTCCTATAGATTCACAGTTGGCCATTATGTGAACACAACATGAGACTATCTTATCCTTTAGTCTGATCCAACCCAACTCTATCATTAGAAAATAGCTTTTGAAACAGAGAAGCTACTGGTATTGCATCCACCAGATGGCACTACTGTATAGTGACATGCCCAGTCAATCATCACACATTTTAGATATTATTTGCATTAAGACATATTCCCAGAAGAACAGCCACAGACTGCTGGTCAGTGGCAACCACCTTCTGCATCATCTGGTATCGTTTAATGACTTTGCTTTGTCCTCTGAATCTCCATTAACTGAGACATGTGCTGGGAATTAATTGTCCTTCTTACGTTAATGCCTCATGAAGATGACTAATTCTAACGGCTGCATGTACAGAGGGATAATGTAAGCAGGGAACAGAATAGGCTAAAGATGACTGTGGACACAGTGATTAATGGCAACCCATTAGGGGCCTGGAAAAAAAAGCTCAGTCTTCCGCTGCTTGCCCAGGACTGCAAAAACAGGGAAATTATCAAGCACCTGGCAATCCAGAGGACTCAGTGCTAAGCTGCATTCAGCTCAGCACGTCCCAAGTTGATAATCTAAATTGGATGGGCTTTATCAGTGGGATGGTTAGCGTAATTATTTGGAGTAGGGCATTGTTCCTCCCTATTCTGGCATCTAAGAATCTTTTTAAAATATGGAGATAGAAAAACCGCACTTTAATCAATGTGGCACAAGCTACCGGCTCACTGATTACCAACACAAACTGCACTACACACTGACTGCAGCTACTGCACAGTCAGTAGCCTCTTCTTTAAAAAGTGTGTACAGTCAGCCCTTCATATTCACTGTGGTTGGGGCAGAGGGCCCTGCAAAAGTAGAAAAATTGCAAATATCAAAATGCATGCATGTGTGCCTGTGGGGAGGGGGTGAAGGCATGCCAGAGAAAGGAAACCCAGGTTCTAAACCAGGCCAGGGAAACGAGAGGGAAAAGGGGTGGGTCGGCATGATGGCCCTATACTTCCTTTCCCTCTCTTTCTCTCTCTCACCCATCTCTTTCCTTGGCTGCCGAGGCAGGGATTGAGAGAGGGTTTGCAGTGTTGAGAAATCGGGCTGCAATCTGTCTTTAGCTGGCCAAGCAATGGCTGGTGGAAGAGGAGAGGAAGACCAAGGGTAGTTTTTTTTAAAGGTTTATGTGTCCTGATTGGAGCCCTTGAGAGGGAAGGTTCCCCTGAAAAAGAAGCATATGAGGTGGGGGGGAAGAGTTGGATAAATACATAAATAATCAAATCTGTGAAAATCAAACCCACAAATGAGGAAGGCCAACTGTACCTTGAAAGCAAGACTACCATTTTATAAAATTCTCTCCTGCAATAAGAATGGGGAGAGAGATCATCCAAAAACCAAATTTATCTCTCCAAAAGAAAGTATGGATGTGAACCCTGTCAAACTGGCTTCATAATAACCAGACTTCATAATAACAGAAACAGACAATTACAGCACTAATTCCATTTTTCCACAACAAGCAAGAGATCGTGGTGAGCTAGTATGTGGTTCATGTGGGGCTTAATCATTTCTGCTTGGAAAGTTCATAAAACTGGAGAGACAGTAAGGGCTCTGAAGCACCCGCTCTCTTCCAACCTTGCTCAGAAGAGAAGAAATTGGCTAAGGAATCCTTGGAAGTGGAATTTATTTCCCAGCTTGTGCCATGGAACTGTGATTCAGACACTGAATACATACATGCACTGACCATCCACTGTAGTAACAGAAAAAGTCCAGCATAAAAAAGGATTTCTGAAAGCACCCAGCAGTTAGAAGAGATTGGAGAAGGTACACAACCCAGTCACCTCATCTCATCAAGACTTTATCCCATTCTGCTGTCACCTTTTGGCAAATTTTAGGCAAAGCGAAATGCTTGAGAAAGTCAGATTAAGTCTCTCTTTCTGGAACCTACCATAATCTCACATGATATTAGTAAAGTATGTGAATTCTCCTTGGGTCTCATTGATGGTCATAATGTAAGAGAAAGACAGTCCAATTTTACATCCCATAATCCATAGCTGTCAAGGTTATACCAGGACTTGGCAAATAACTTTTGGGGACTGCAGCTGGTTGTGCTGCCTAAAAGGATCTGGAAATTGTAACATTGCCAAGTTCTGAATTATTCTGACTCTAGAATGCATTAAGGGCAGGAGGAGAGCACGTAGTTAAAATCTTGCTATGAAAAGTATTTGGTACTTTTATAGATTCCACAATGTTTATGATCTTTACACATTACAGTGCTATACCTTAGGAGAACAATATCTACACACTTACTGTAAAGCCTAGTCTAATCAGATGGCAAAAGCAAAGTAGTAGTTTCTTTATGTCCCTTATAAATAGCCTCCCACACTCCTCCGTGTGGTGTTTATACTTGGAAAGTTTACAGAATGGAAATGCCATGGAAAGTGACTGTATGACCTTGAGCAAACCACACTCTCTCACACTCAGAAGAAGGCAAAAGCAAACTCCCTCTGAACAAATCTTGCCAAGAAAAACCCATGATAGGTTCACCTTAGGGTTGCCATATGTTGGAAACAACTTGAAGGCAAACAACAACAACAACCTATTCAGCTCCCCACAAAGAGTCCTAGAAATTGCAGTGGTGTAGGAGCTGCTACAAATTCTCTGTGAGAGATCTAGCCCCCAAACAGAAAACTACTGGTACCATTCCCAAGGGTCCTTAGGGAGATTAAATATTTAAAACTTCACTTTTTGTTGTATAGCTTCTTTTGCACTGCAAGTGCACAAGTACCTGGATCCAGGCAGTAACTCAGATCCCCCTAAATGCCTCTTATGAAATGGGAAATCACAACAAAGAAAGATTTTATGCAAGTCATGTGTTGTGGATCCTTCGCACTTGTCTACCAAGTTAGCATGCAACAGAACCCTACTTAATTGCAGTGGGCTGGAAAGACACATATCACAAGAGGTAACTGGATTATCAGACCATACTAATTAAGAAACAAACACGTCACTACCCGTGGTGAGGGAAGAGATGGCTGGCACAATTCTAGGCAGTTTCTGGCTGACAGGCAAGGAGCAATGATGAACTGCCAAAGGCCTATCTAGCCCAGCATTCTGCCCCACAGTGGCCAGTCGGATGCCTCTGGGATGCCAGAACAGGAGGACAATCAAGGCAGCAGCCCAATACCACACTCCACCACCGACCCCCCCCATGCTTTCCAGCAAGAGGAGCCGTGGTGGCGCAGTGGTTAAATGCCAGTACTGTAAGCCACAAGGTTGTGAGTTCGATCCTGCCGGGCTCCAAGGTTGACTCAGCCTTCCATCCTTCCGCAGGTCGGTAAAATGAGTACCCAGCTTGTTGGGGGCATGTATAGAAAAATGTATCGAAATATATGCTATTTGTAAGTTGTTTGCCGCCTCGATCCATATGGAGAGGTGGGATACAAATAAATAAATAAATAAATACAGCTGAGACACTAGTATCTCTGGTTCTGAGGATATTGGACAGCCACCATGGCTAGTAGCTATGGATAGTCTCGTCCTCCGTGAGAATGAGGGTGCCTGAATGCTAGCACTCATGGATCTAGAAATGGGTTGCTGGCAGATTGTTCTCTCCCTTCCCATGCCACAAGCACACAAAAATAAATTAAATGAAAGGAAATTACGTTAGGGCTGGGCTGCCCAAAGAGTCCTGTCTGCATCAAGCCTTGCAACCTGATTCTATCAGCGATAACTCAGAGATAAGCCCCATGAAGCTCAACGGATGGGTATCATTTTCTTTTATATATATATATATATATATATATATATATATATAAGATTAGCAACAAATTACAAACATCTCAACAAATTACAATATTTACATTATCAACAACCTTAAATTCTTCACACAAACAATAGAAAGAAATATTCCTCGTTTTTCATTATCTCGTTTTTCATTATTTTTCATTGTCTGAAAAGGGGTATCATTTTCTTTCCTTTTTTTTCTTTTTTCTTTTAAATTTTATTGAATTACCAAATTATACAAGCAATCAGAAAAAAGAAAACAGACATAAGTTACACAGTATTAATAATAACATGTCCACCTAAGTGGAATCATATAAAAAAGAGTGATAAAGATATGAAAAGAAAGCAAAAGACATGAAAAATAATAGAGAGGAAAAAAAGAGAATAAAAGAACACCTACTCAATACATAAAATATACCACCATATCTATCCTGAGAATGAATTTAATATGTACCTATGAATTTAATATTTATCTATCTATTAGTAAAATCTCAATACTACTTATATCCATCATCCTAAAATGGGTATCACTTTCAGCCAACTTAAAACATTGGCCATTTCCGCACTGGGCTGTTATAGCGCGATGATTCCACTTTCCACCTCCTCTGGAATCCTGGGGTTTGCAGTTTCGGGAGGGGCCGGCCGGCCCCTCCCGAAACTGCAAACCCCAGGGTTCCAGAGGAGGTGGAAAGTGGAATCATCGCGCTATAACAGCCCAGTGCGGAAATGGCCACTGCCTCTAAGCGGGCCCTTCCGCTCGCCGCTCAGGGGGCTCCCGGCGCCAGCAGCAATGACAGCCCTCCACCGGCAGGGGGAGACCCGCTGAAGCTCTCCCCTGCCCGTCTAGCCTCAGCCCCTCTATCCCACGCCGGCGGCGTTCTACCCCCCGCAGGCGGCGTCTCTATGGTAAAGAGGCACTCCATCACCCTCAGCCCACATCCGCCTCCCCTCCGCGCTTTGTACTGCCGAGGGAGGGAAGATGGCGGCGCGGGCGGGCTTCCAGGCTGTCGCTCCGAGCGGCGGCGGCGGCGGAACCGGCCCTGGGGCGGGACCCTTGGGGCCTGGCGGCGCGGGGCCTCCGGTGCGGATGGGCCCGGCCCCGGGGCAAGGAATGTACCGCTCACCTCTGCCCGGCGCGGCGTACCCGGTACCGACCCGACCCGGCTGAGGGAAGGGGGCGGGACTGGGGAGGGGGCGGGGCCTGAGCGTGCGACGATGTTGACGGCGGCGGCGGCGGCCGGGAAAGGGAGCCCGGGCTCCGCTGCAGTGGGCGGGGCGTAGCTGGGCCGCGGGAGGGGGGAGCGAAGAGGGGGAGGATGGGAGAGTCATTCCAGAAAGATGGAGGAGGAGAGGAAGGAGGCGGAGGCGGCTGCGTCCGGAGGGGGATCCGTGGAATAGGCTTCCTTGACAAATAAAGGGGAATATGGGGGTGAGGCTTCAAGGGCGGATGGGGAGGGATGCGGGGCGGCTGTGGGGCCGAGGATTGAGCACTGGGGGCTCAATTGGGGAGGGTTGGAAACGATACGGGCCGAGAATTGGGGGGGGGAATCCGAGGTGGGTCCGGATCAATGGGCGACGAACCGCTGATGTGTGGAAAGGCGGCCTTTTGTGGATTTGAGCTCTCTGAAGATACTTCGTTTTGGGGTTTTTGTTCCTTTTCAGTCCGCCTTTAATTGTTTTTCTGCTTTTAAAAAAGCAACACCCAGGGAAACAATGAAAGCAGCGTATCAGCTTGAAATCGAAGTAAAGAGGTTTAAAACTAACAGCTATTGTGCTGTTAATTATGAGGCGAGAGTTCAGGTTCCTGAGCCAGACTGTGAGGCGAGATGCTCAAAGGATGCTGAAATTAAACTCGAGCTTATGCGGTTCGCAGCATTAAGGGATAAGGATTTTATTAATCACTTTGCATGTTAAGTAGGGGTTGCGTGCTTGGACGTTTGGCTGTTGGGAAGGGAGTGCACAGTGGCTGGGAACCCGTGTCGGCCAGCCAGAGGGTAGCCCGCTGCCTGAGCAGTTCTGTGCCCCCTCCCCACCCCAGTTGCCTTCAGACCCTGCAACAGACTGTTGCTGCAGCTGCCGACTGGGAGAGAGGGAGTGGAGAAGGGAGGCAGTTCTGACAGTGGATATGTGACTGGTCTGGTCCTTAGAGGGGAAAGAATAAGGAGGGTGTACTCACAAAGAGAGCGCACCCCTCTTATCCTTCCCTCTGGACACCAGTCCAGCTGCATTTCATTGCCTGAATTGCCTTCTTTCCTCCTCTTTCAATAAGCAGCAGTGGCAGGTCCTCCTGGAATTTGAAAGCTACTGGGGGCAGGGGAATTTTGGAGGGTGCAACCTCCTTGTGCCCTGTCGGAAAGCAGACGTGCGCGCACATAAGTTGCACTTACACACATGTCAGTGGCATGTTTCTAAGAAGAAAAGGGGGAGGTGATTTTGGGTTGTTGTTTTTTGGCAGAATACTTTGCAGAGAAAAGGTAACATCTGGGAAATGTTGTTTTTAACATAGATTCAGACATTTAAGCCTTCATCCGCATTCAGAAATTACACAGTCCAGAAAAGGCTGTGCCGCTGCTTGTTCTGTAAGCTCCCTGTGACAGATGTTTTCTACCATTGAGGATAAAAACTGTCCCATATGAAACTAGGTGTTTTACTAAAGAGTAACTAATATTTTTTTCTGACTGAGGCATTTCAGTAATCATGGTGCTGTTTTCATTTTTTCCAGCGTCCTGGCATGCTGCCTGGCAGCCGCATGAACCCTCAGGGACCTGCAATGGGACCTCCAGGGTATGGTGGGAGTCCTTCAGTCCGACCTGGGATGTCTCAGTCAGGAATGGACCAGTCTCGCAAAAGGCCAGCCCCTCAGCAGATCCAGCAAGTTCAGCAGCAGTCAGTTCAGAACCGCAATCATAAGTAAGAACCTGCTCCCTACCTCTCACTCTCGCACACATGTGCATACACACACCACTACTTCCTGGCAGCACAGAATACAAGCACTCTGCTCTTAAAGCCAAGAGGATTCATCATCTTTGATATGTTATCATCTTTCATGTATGCCAGTTACCTGCTTGCAAAGTGCTGAGATACAGGGAAATTGTAGGAAGATAATTGAAACTGGCAAGTTATAAACTCAACAGCAAAAAGGTGAATCAGCTGCAGCTCTCTGACCCAACCCAGTCCCCTCTGGAGGTCTGGGACTACAAATTCCATAATTCCCTAGTCAGCTGCTGTACAATTGTCTTGTAATAGGCTGATAAATACTTATATAAATCTAGAGTGTACCAACTCAGGGAAGGCTAGCTACAAATTTCTTTTCAGATATATCTTTTTGAGAGCACCCTATATTAGTGATTCAGTAACCTGTTCTTAAAGCTAGAAGATCAGGTGGCAGTACCTACAAAGTCAAGGTTTGGGGCAGTATGAGTCCTGAATATTATTGGTAATCCCAACAGAGTAGACACATAGAATCACTTTTCAGTAATTGAGTTGACATATGTGTAAATCTCATTACTTCAGTGAGTCTGCTCTAGCTGAATCTATCAGTCATATTCCGACCTGACTATTTGCATAATGAAATCATTCTGTTTGGTTCTCTGCCTGTGCCCACATGTTTTTGATGCCCAGCCACTGGTGTGCAGTTGCATATTCACATGGAAGCAGTGTGTATAATTTATACAGAGCAGGAACAATGGATGAGTAAACCAGTTGTTCCTTGTTACTCACAAATCATGACAGGCTCAAGGAATACATTAAGTCTCTAATATGCAGATATGGAATAATTTCCATATATGAAGATCCTCACCAAGGTAGACATATTCAGAAGCACTAGATTCAGTAGAACCTCTTTGTGAGTAACTATGTTTAGGACAACCCCAGAATTCCTAATAACTAAGCTTATAGCTTCACGTCCTTTTCATAAGCTTTCTCAGCAGGATGAAAAAGTGAACAAAGAAAAGAAAAACAGATCCTGTCTGATTTCTTAGATGCTTAATATACTTTTTAAAATTGGTTCTAAATCTGGCTTTTACATATATGTTAGTCTATTTTTAAATAATGTTTTACTGTCTCTCTTTGAATATTGCTTTCCTGCGGATACAGTGATTAACAGATACTATTAATTGATGCCACCATAGCAGAAGGCTTTTTTGTCTCTTATTCAGGCCTCCCCTTCATAATCAACCAAGCAAGGATTATACTTCAGCAGTATACCACATATGCAGGATACTTCTTAACATATGAGTCAGGGCTCAGATTAATCCTCCTCCTCCTGTTTTTGTCTTTGTACAGTGCCAAGAAAAAGAAGATGGCAGATAAGATTCTACCTCAGCGGGTAAGTGAAGAGTCGGGCATCTATGGCACATCTTGGTTACAGGAAGAAAGGGCTGCTAGCTGATTGGCTGTGCTCTGTTCTAGATCCGGGAGCTAGTACCGGAGTCTCAGGCATATATGGATTTATTGGCCTTTGAGAGGAAGCTGGACCAGACCATCATGAGGAAGCGTTTAGATATCCAGGAGGCCTTGAAACGGCCCATTAAGGTAACAGGAAAGTGCCCATAAAACCACAGGACAGGTACCTGTTTCTTTCCCCAGCTATTTAAAGTCACCCTCACCAGTGGTGGGAGAGTATAGAAAGTGCAAATATATTGCTGTCTACTCTTTGAGACACAGTTACAGTGGCACCTCAACTTTCATGAAGGTTTGGAGCACAGAATCCTCATGAAATTTAAAAAGGATATAATTCCCCACTGCTCAAGTGGATACTCCCCCTCCCATTCCCTTCCAGGGCTTCCCCCCCCACTTTGCTTGGGTTTTTGCCTGGGCACACTGCCTTCCAGTTGCCTGGGTGATAGGCAAGTGAATTGCAGGAGGGCAGCAACACAACCAGAGAAGGCACACATATGGGGCTGCCCCTTGCTATTCACTTGCCTTTTGCCCAGGTCTGTGGAAGGAAGACCTGCATGGCTGCACAAAAGGCAAGGGAATGGGAGAGGGATAATGGGGGAGAGAAGCAGGCAGCTCACAAATAATCAAGGTCAAACCCACAAATGTGGAGGGAGGACTGTATAGGCAGTAGGCTTTTCTAGATAAGCATGCCAGTGTGCGTTTGGGAACTGGCAGTACCATCATTATTCTCTAACATAACCTGTATCTCCTAAAATAAGACTTCTCCTTAGACCAGAGGTCCATCTTCATTTCCAAGTCCTGAGAGAAATGAAGCAAGGGGGACTTGGTAAAGGAAAAAGAAGAAACTGGAATTTGTTCTGTCATTTTTCCCTGCCACACCTCATTCAAAATAAGTTATGAACTGAGGCTTTCTTTCCTAATCAGATGTTTCTGCATGCACTGACTAATCCCCAAGAAACTGTGCAGCTGCCCTATTGTAGAGTTAGCTGCTGCTTCCCCACTCAGTGCATGGTTATTCTTTTTGTCCTCTTTCTTCTTTTTCTTCTCTCTCTCCCACTGTTAATTTCCAACAGTTCCCTTAGTTCTCATTTTTTCAACATCCAGTTTCCCTTAATCCCAGTACTTCCCTCCTCTTTGAACTGCAGCAGGAATAGGCACCTTCCAGCCCTAGCACAGCAGGCAGCACTGGGCCTAATTTAGCCATCACTGCATTGCTGGCAGCCTGTAAGCTAGAGAAGAAGAAAAGAGAAATCAGGGAGGGCTGAGAGAGGCATGGGCATGCTTACTTCTGACTTTGAGTTATCCATCAGCAGCGTGATAATCGCCCCAACAAGCCCTTAGAAAAAAATTCTCTGTTCCTGATCTACAAAATTGTTTGCATGCACTAGCTAAACGGTACAGGAGTTGTTTGTCCTGTGGCCTTCTGACAGTATTTCAGTAGTGCCTAGATAAAGGAATAGCGTACCTGTGGCAAATGATGTGGTCCCCTGGTCATTGTCCTCCCCTTGGTGGGTTCGTCATCTGTGTGAACAACATCATAGGAAGGTCATGGGGAAGCCACTCCTACACCACAGCATTAAGGCAGGCCTGTTTTTTTTACGAATCTCAAATTTTAACACATCTTCCATTCCACACAGATGGTAAAAACTGGATTTGGATTTATATTATGTTTCTTACTGAATACATAAGAGTGAAAATGCTTTTATGTGAACAGCAACTTTTTAGAATTCACTGTGACATAATTTATCTGGATGTATGGAAACAAGCAGGACTTAGCAAAGCATCTGCATACAATGAAACTGAGTGCTTTAGAAGGGCCTCAAGGAGTTGTGGGAGACTTTGTCAGATGCAGGGATGACCCTTAATAGGAGGACGGATCCTTTTCACGGAGAGGTTGTTTTCCTTGAAGTTGAAGAAATGATGATAAGGATTGGGATTATGGGTTCTCAGTTTTACAGCTACTGGATACTTTCCCTTCTAGCAAAAGCGGAAGCTGCGTATTTTTATCTCTAACACCTTCAACCCAGCCAAGTCAGATGCAGAGGATGGGGAAGGTACCGTGGCCTCCTGGGAGCTTCGAGTGGAAGGACGGCTATTAGAAGATGTAAGTGAGGAAGGAAATTAGTATCTCTGTATAGGCCTGTAGAAATGTATCAGTGCTGAACTGTTAACACCCAACGTTCTTTGAACTAGATGAGATGGAGGACAACTGTGAGGCAGTGGAGTAGCCTCCCTAGGCTAGGAGAGCTGGCTTGTGGGAATGCTTTGCAATTAGCTCAACAGCAAAGCAAGCTTTTTCAGCAATTATGTAATCCAGTTGCTCCTCGTATTAGATCATATTAGTGCTTTAGGAGAGCTCTTTGCTTGCATTCTGAAGCATCCATTGCTTCTGCTGGGGAGGAAGCATATACAGATTCTGTCCTCAGCTTTTGATCAGCGGGAGTACTGGTATTTTTTTTTACATGTTAGCCACCTTGGGTCTCATCATTGAGAGCCGTGTGGGTCATAAATGAATATGACAATGATGATGATAATGATAATATCCACATCAGTGTCACTTAGGATTACACGTCGTGTCAGTTTGACATCTGTTTTTACTTTAGAAACCATCCAGGTTTTACTACGAGTGAAGATGATGTGAAAATGAAATAGGCCTGACCTTTTCAAGTGTCATTGACGTTTAATAATCATCAAAGAACCTTTTAATTAGCACTGCATTGTTGTGCCAGGAGATGGTGCTATAAGATACTAGAGCTGAATGGGCAGTGCCCTGGAGTATGATTTTTGGCTTAGTGAAAAGCAGCTGGCATGTCAGCATCACAGAAGGTAGTTTTTGCTCTCTTTCTCTCCTGGGTGAAATCAGTCACTGTCCCTTGGAACTGTTTCTGCTTTAGCTTCTACAACTCCATTGACATATATGTGTCTCTGTGTGTTTTGACACCGTCAGCATTATGCTGAAGTATGATCTTATTTTCTCCCTTCACTCTGCTTCTTGCAGTCTGCTCTCTCCAAGTATGATGCTACCAAGCAGAAGAGGAAGTTCTCATCCTTCTTCAAGTCTCTGGTGATTGAGTTGGACAAGGACCTCTATGGCCCAGACAATCACTTGGTGGAGGTGAGATGCTTGTCTCTCACATGCAGCATTCCAGGCTAGGTTGTGGTGTGTGACGAATAAGAAAGCTACAGGAAAAAGAGTATTAAAAGAGCCTTGTCAACTACTCAGTTCTTGTAATTTCTGTTTTAGCCTTCAAAAGGGCTCAAGGCCATGTATCAAGGCTAGCACCACACTTCCATGGCCTATTATTTTTCAGTTACAGATTCCTGTGCTTTGAGAGCTTGACCTAAAATCTTCTATAGGTTTTCCTAGGAGGAACTTGAATCCAGGTCTTCCCCTCCAATATTGGTTCTCTCCCACTGACATTTTACTTCGCCTCTAAATGTCTGCTCCTTCCTGTTCTGCCCTGTCCTCTTTTTCCCCATCTGTTAGTGGCATAGGACTGCTACCACCCAGGAGACTGATGGTTTCCAGGTGAAAAGACCTGGGGATGTGAATGTGCGCTGTACCGTCCTCCTGATGTTGGACTACCAGGTAGGTAGGATTTCCTCATAAGGGCCAGTTGAGAGGCATTGGTGGCCATGAGCAATCACTGGCTGCAATAGAACTGTGACCAGATCATCCCTGGAGCCTGTCAGAATTACCCATTTTGCATGTTTATTATGGAATTAATTCTGTTGTGTACCCTAACATATAGTTGTGTAAAGAAGCAATGATTGGAATAATTTATCCTCCACCTGACCCAAAATGGTCACATAAATTTTTTTCTTCAGTGAGTTATGATTTCTTATCTTCTTTTTTATCTTTGACAAAAATGAAGATAATAAAGATGTTGTTCTTGTCTTTTTGAGATGTTGTTATCTCTTTGCAGCCTCCACAATTCAAACTGGATCCACGTTTGGCTCGCCTCTTGGGGATCCACACCCAGACACGTCCGGTGATCATCCAGGCACTATGGCAGTACATCAAGACCCACAAGCTGCAAGACCCCCATGAACGAGAGTATGTTATTTGTGACAAGTACCTCCAGCAGGTAAAGGCAGTGAAGCAAACAGCAGCTCTTGCTGGAATACCGCAGGCTTTTTTTTGAGATGTCTGACCTTCTTTCTCCTGCTGCAGATATTTGAATCTCCACGAATGAAGTTCTCGGAAATCCCTCAGCGGCTTCATGCATTGCTGATGCCTCCAGAACCAATCATCATCAACCATGTCATCAGGTGAGACTGGAGCCTTTGTTTTTGGAATCATAGCTGAACTGCAAGACTGTCAGGTAGTATTCTCTGGATTTTAAAAAATACACTACAAATGTTAACCATGCTTGAACATTTCTACTGCAGTAATTAGCAGTAATTAAAACTTACAGATTTATTATAGCAAGAACTCTTTCAGTTTGCAATCCACATTCATACCTTTGATCCAAGTTGTACCATGTTTTACTAAAAATGTGTTTCACCAAATGTGACCTAAATTGGGAGGTACTTGACTCACTTCCCATGATCTTCAGTTGTGATGTGGGAGTGGTTTGTTGAACTAAACCTTGATTCCAGCGTTCTGTCTCGTTATCTTGCTTCCTTAGTGTTGATCCAAATGATCAGAAGAAAACTGCCTGCTATGATATTGATGTGGAAGTGGATGATACCTTGAAAACCCAAATGAATTCTTTCCTGCTCTCAACAGCCAGCCAGCAAGAAATAGCTGCACTGGATAACAAGGTGTGAGCTTTGTATATCCTAACTGCAGTGTAAAGGATATTGGAGAAGTAACCCTTTCTCTTACCAAGTTTCCAGTAGGAAGCTTTTAAAGCTGTTCCTTGACTGTCGTGTAGATACAAGAATTATTGTCACGAAACACCATTAAAATCACATGTCTTACACACCAGTAGCAGACAGAGCAATGCAAAAAAAATGTTTTAAAACTTAGGTTGCCCTGAAATTGGTGGTTCTGAATGTCACCGCTGTGTGTGCTGAAAATAGCATTGCATATTCTGACTTGGCCTCTTTGTGTATTCTTACGATATGCTCGTAAAAACATCTGCTAGCCACCTTCATGTATGAGTATCTTATCTCAACAAGCAAAATATCCATTTTAACTTTTCAGGAATCTAGAGTGTGGATTAATGAACATACTGCCATTATGTGGCATTTCCATTACCTTGGAAACTACAAGAAGGTTTCTACAATCCCTCTGGCTGGCTGTAGCAGTCCTGGGGTTGGCCTGGACTGCACCGATTCCTGGCATCCTATCAGCCTTTCAGAACCCCTGGGAAGGTTGCCCAGTTAGTCACTGAAGGTTGAAATAAAGCAGATTCCTGGTTAGTTGGATTCTGACTCTGAGGCAACAACAGAAAGGTCCAGCACATTATCCAGAAAAGAAGAAGCTTGTTGGGAGGGTGCATGAGAAGGATATGTGGCACATTTGGGCCAGCTATAAACAATTCTAGTCCTGTTAGTGTGTTTCATTAACATAAATATTGTTTGTAAGCATGCTTATATAAAGTAAGCCACACTGTGTTTAATGAAACTTACTTTATAATAAGTGTGTGTGCTTGCGATTGCAGCCTTAATCTTGTTTTAATTCTGTCCTGAAAAAATCTTAATATTTTATATTCAAGCATGCATACACACATGCACACAATTTCATATACTATAATTTTATGTGTGTGTGTGTGTGTGTATGCTCCAGAGTGCTGAGTGGATTTTGTTTCACTTGTTTGCTCAATACTTAAATGCTTTGTGCATTTGGTTTTGCATCTGGTCTTTGGTAACATTCATCCATTAAGGAAAAAGGGGAATCTGTGATAGGATGAGTGTTGTCTTGCTCTGTAGCCATTAAACTATCACAGTGTTTAGGCTAATGAGTACATTTGATGAAATACTTATTCTGTTGAAAAAGGAGCAAAGGATGAATCTTGCCATACCAATGCAAGAATGAAACAGTAGCCAGAAGAAAGATGTAGTTTGACCACAGAACAACAAGTGGCAGCATCCCTATCCAGCCCAGCCAGTGAGGATTTTAGTCCTCCAACCTCTGGAGGGCAACATGATTCCCTCCACTGCCATAGAACAAAATTGTATACTTCTCTGGTAGATGCATTTTCCCTTTTTAAAAAAAGTGTAGTGAAGAACAAACATTAACAGGCTCCCAGAATGTATTGTGAACTGCAGTCCCACCAAATGTGCATTCCTTTAGTTGCCCAGGAGGTAGCCTAAAAGCCAGGTGGTGATACAGATGCAAGCCTACATCTCTGTTTAGAGTACTACATAGTCACTTTCTTTTTTTCAGTGTTTCCTTCTTGTATTTCTCCATTAGATCCATGAGACCATAGAAACCATTAACCAGCTGAAGACCCAGAGGGAGTTCATGCTGAGCTTTGCCAGAGACCCCCAAGGCTTCATCAATGACTGGCTGCAGTCACAGTGCCGGGACCTGAAGGTGAGAAGCACATGAAGTACATGCAGGCACAGATGTTCTGGCTTTTATTGTTTGAGGTTGCTCAGGAGGGTCAGAAGAAGGTGTCCAAGACTGCAACCTAGTAGAGTAGCCTTCCACAATCTGGTGGTGTCCAGATCTTTGAGACTTGCAACTCTCATCATCTCTGACTATTAACTGTGCTGGCCAGGGCTGATGGGAACTGTAGTCTCTCTCAATTTAGGGCAGGCTGTAGTAGAGAATTAGAATCTACACCAGAATTTACAGCCTTGGATCAGGGAAGGAAGAAGGAATAACCGAGACCCTCTTCTCTTTCTCACCTCCAGGCTATGACAGATGTTGTCGGAAACCCGGAAGAGGAGCGCCGAGCTGAATTCTACTTCCAGCCATGGGCTCAAGAAGCCGTGTGCAGATACTTTTACTCAAAGGTAAATTTCCATCTCTTTTATTCCCCCTGTAGACAATGTGGTGGGCATACTCTTGCTCTTGAAGTATCTTCCCCTCCCTCAGTTTGGTCTGGTCCTTTCAGCCCAACTTGCCCAGTCAACCCCAGTGTCTGGATGGTGGAACACTGGTCCCTGCTCTCTGCCCTGCAGGCCAAAAGTGTCTTCCAGCTTGAAGGCAGTCCTATCTCATGCAAGCAACTGAAGTAAAATTTCAACTTTATGTTTTGGCCTTAAGGCATTCAGAGCTTAATCCATTCCATACTGAGATGAAGGAACAACCCAGTTGCATCAAAAGTACCCCTGCCCTCAGCACTACTTCTCTCTGTTAGGACCAGAGCCTTTTCTTTTTTCTGTAGGGTCTGAGGGTTGATTTAGTACTCTCTGCTTGTTGCTCTGTCTGTAAATGCCAGGTACTCTGCCAGCTGCATGTGCAGTAAAGCTGTCATTCTGGCTTCTCTCACAGGTTCAGCAGAGACGGCAAGAGTTGGAACAGGCTCTGGGAATCCGCAACACATAGGCAGGCCTGCCTCTCCCTCGCCAGCAGATCTCATGGCTACCAAACACTGCAGGGATTCATGGCTCAGGCCTCTTCAATTCCCACTCCAGCACAGAACCTACCACTACTTCCCCACCCCAACATCATATTTCTGCTGCTCCAGTCCTCTCCTTGGAGGGGAGGGTGAAGTTGACAGCCAGGCCAAAGCTCTTGCATTTCTGCCTGGCCCTCCTTCTTTGATTGTTGCCTTTTCTTGAGCCTCAGGGCTCTCCTGTCCTGGCTCTAGCTGAAGCTCTTCCGCATTTGGGACAGTTTCAGTTCAGAGTCTTGCTAGCTCAGGATTTCCTTGCCAGTCCCTCAGGCCCCATTCCCCAGCCTCATCCCCAAAGCTGTGGGTTGGACAGCTTTTCTGCACCTCAGTTACAGATTTTGCCAGGTGGGCACAGGTCTGGGTCTCTTCAGGTTCCTGCAGGGTCTGAGGAAAGGCAAATCTTATAGGACTTATAGCCTTTGAGTGGATTAGGCAGATGCATCTGTTAGGAGAAGATGGAATCTCTCTCTCTCTCTCTCCCCCAAAATCTCTGTCTTTCCCTCTGTCTCCCCACATCCTCTCTATCTGGGTTGCTCTCCCTGGAAACTACAGTACAGCAAAGTTAGCAAGGAGCCTGTGGGGTTGCAGGAGTCATGCCTATCTTTCACTTTAGTGTCTTTTTAATGGGATGGTTAGAGAAGCTGCCAGCTAAGGTATTAGGCCTATTCCTGGCCCTCATTAGTAATTTAAAGTCAATACCCAGGAAAACAAACACATCTCCATCATAGTCTCACATCTCCCCCACCTCACCACCCCCACCCCCTTTCTTGGGATCCACAAAGTTGGCAGGAGGACGTCTTCAAACTAAACTTGCTCTTTTTTTTGTCACGAGATTGGCACAGAGCAGGTTTCTGAAGCAAATGTTTAGGATTTTAGCAGGATGAACTGCTCCCTTCTGACACACATTTCTTGGTCTTGCGCACTAATTTGTGGGGAGGGCATAGCAGGGTGGAGCTGCATCTTTTTTTGCTGACTGATTCTGGGGACTGTAATGCAGCTGGACTGGTCCCAGTTGCTTGTACTGACACTAGCTGCAAAAATCAAGTTACTGACAACCCCCTCTTCCTCTTCCACTGGAATTGAGGCAAGGGACTGCTATGAATTCAGGAGTCCAGATGACCCCATCCCTTTGTGTGTACATGTGTTCAAGTTAAGAGTGAGACTTGTCTCGTCTTTGCCATATGAAAGACCTCCCACCCCTGTTCCCCTTCCCTTCTCCCTCTTGCTTTGTGGTGCTGGGGAATAGAACCCTGGTGCCTTACGTAGCTGCCACAGGCTCTCAGGGCAAGTATAGATGAAGGAAGCTCAGAGACCGACTGGCTTGGCAAAGTGTAGCTTGTTCTTAACTGCTCCCTCTTTTGCTTTTATGTTCTGTGGATCTCTTTCTCCCTCTCTCCTGGGACCAATTTTTTTTTTTGTACTGTATCCTTTTAGATGTCACCCCGTTTTAATAAAAGCTGCCTCTGAATGAAGGTGCTCTCCCTCTTTTTGCGCTGCATGACTGGCTTTTATTTCTGTGCCTTGGTGTTGGGGGGGGGCATGAGGTTGTACGCCTATAGGCCAAAACCCTGTTTTTCAAAAATAAAATGACTTTAGACTTTCTGATGGTTACCTGATAGTAAACTCCTCTATTCAAACAGGGGAACCTGCTTTTTAATTGACTACATTGGAGAACCCACACCTATCAGAACTTAAGAAAATCCTATGCTTAAACACCTTTTCGCAGCTGTAGCATACTATGGAAATGCAGAATGCAGCCCTTTAGTACAGGAGATGCATGACTCTTTTGGCCTGGAGAGCTGCCTCTTAGGTCAGCCTAGAGGATGCTCTCTGTGGTGTTATACCCAGACATGCACATACACAAGTAGACACTTTACCCTTCTGTCTCACACATGCATACACTTCAGTGCAGAAGGGAGGGACAATACGATATGATACAGTTTATTGCGGCCACTGGCCATATCCAAAGATGATGATAATAACAACAATAATAATAAAACACAGGTGGATTATACATTATTCAGCGACATTACATAAAAAGTAAAGTGTATGTTACAAGTTCGAATACAATATGTAAGTATAAATTAAACCATAAATATATGAAATAGCAATTATAAAATGGGACAATAAAAACATATTGGTAGAGAAGATAGCAGAATCATAAACTTAAACATTTAAGTTTTTCTTTGCAGATTTTGACTGCAGCAGCACAAAATTTTGCTGCCTCAAACAACATACCTGTACCAAGGTTTAACTGTTGACATGCCTGTATCTCGTCCTGATAACAATAAAAGAGTATAGAAAGCCTCTGACCGCCCAGGAAAAAGCTTTGTATAAGGTTCAATAAAAAGTTCCCGGATTTCACAATAATATGGACAGTGGAAGAGAACATGAGTTATTGTTCCAATTTCACCAATATTACAAGGGCATTCACGTTGGAAGTACGAGACTTTTTTAAACTTTCCTTCTAATAATGCTGATGTTGAAGCATTTAACTGAGCAAGAGTAAAGGCTTTACAATGATTTGGGACTGTGAGTAAATAAAAATACTTAGCAGGCTTGAAAGGTATCAATGCAGTGTCACTTAAAATATTGTTTGAGGTTGTTGCTAGGCCTAGTCTGTCTACCTCCTTAATTCGTTGACCGAGGGCTCGGCTAGCTGCTTCAAATCCTATGTATAGAAGATACTCCTCAGAGAAGCCATACAGTTTTAGTTTAGCAGGTATTTCTTTTTTCCAAGCTGACTGATAATTATTTTGTAATATCAAAGAGGTTAAATCTCTTGGGGAAAAAACTAATTTCAGCCAAAATCTAAAAATAGCTAGCAAAGCCCAAGATTCAGCTTTCAAAAAACCCACCTCAAGCTGCAAGGCTGCATTACGAATCCCTCGAGGGGCTTGTAAAATGGCCCTCAGGAATTTTGACTGGACTACTTCCAGTGGAGTAAAAGCATAGGGACCTAGTTGTGAACCATAAAGTTGATTAAGGGGTTTAACTTGAAACAATCTCAGAGCAGCTGGCACATAGTGCCCACCTTTGGTGTAAAAAAATCTTAAGATTGAAGAGGTAGATCTTTATGCCACTTGTGTAACATACTCTGCATGTGCCTTACGGTTTCCATTTGATTTGAAAACAACCCCAAGATACTTAAAGGTCCTAGTTTGTTCTATCTTATGTTCACTTATTAGCCAATTATACAACTTTGGTCTTTTAGCAAATACCATAACTTTGGTTTTCTTATAATTTATCTGGCGGCTTTCATCATCACAATAACATGCTAAGGCACGTAATGCTCTCTGTAGACTGATGGATGTTTGCAACAATATCACTGCGTCATCAGCATATAATAGCACTGAGAGAAGTCTACCTGCTAATTTTGGGGGATGAAAATCTGACTGGCTAAGAGCAGAAACCATTGAGTTTATATAAAAAATCATAATGGGGCTAATATACATCCTTGCTTTACTCTGTTATATGTTGGAACTTTGTCAGACAGATGACCTTCTACATTACACCTTATTTTCAAAACTATATATACCTTGTAAATAAGCAGTAACAGATGTCGATCTATAGAAGAAGCCTCTAATACCATAATTTATCCCTAGAAACGGAATCGAAAGCAGACTTGAGATCAATAAAAGCTGCAAACAGTGACCCCTTTGATTTATTAGAGTATTTTTCCACCAAATGCTGTAGGATTAAAACCTGATCCAAAGTGGACCTACCTGATCTAAAGCGCACTTGTTCATCAGCCAAAACTTCCAGAGTCCATCCAGAGTTGTAATTTCCAATATAGAGTTTGCTAATTATAGAGAGCAAACTAACTGGGTGGTAATTTGCTGGATTATCATTCTTGCCTTTCTTAAAGATTGGAATAATAATAGCTGTTTCCCCACTCAGATGGCATAAGGGCATACTGATCAATATATGTAAAAAGATTTGCCAAGATTGGAGCCCACCAATCTATATTGTATTTAATTAGCTCAAGAGGGATACCATCACAGCCTGGAGCCTTACCTGGTTTATTTGGGTTTACTAGCTCAATTATTTCATCAGTTGCTACTGGTTGCCATTCCAGTAGGCTCCTAGTGATATGTTTCACTTGTAATGTAGAGGATTCTTTGATGGAATATAACTCACAAAGGTAAACTTCCCACACTCCGGGAGGGATATGGCAATTGGCCTCTGTAACATAACCTTTGGTTGCTGTTGATGTAAGATACCAAAACTTTACCTTAACTGTGTTGATAAGCTGATCCCACAATGCTTGTTGTGCACTCCTTTTTTTCTTTAATCAGTTTCTTATATCCCTTTTTTAGTTGCAATAACTCCTCTGCCCTCATTTCTACTGAAATTCTCCATATACAGCTTACATTTCAGAATAAGCATTTTCTTGGCATCTCTGCATTCCTGATCAAACCAATCCTTCAAACTAAACTTCCTAGTGTAGATTTTTTAAGAGTTTTTTACTATATACCAGTCAACTAATTTGTTAATCAAAGCTTCATATTGCTCGATAATCCCACTGTTTGGGCCTATTGCAAGACAAGTAGATCGAATCTCAGAATATTGGTTTGTATTAAGCAGCTCTGTGAAAAACCCAGCAATCTTCTGTGACCATTTAATCTTATTATTGATAACTATCACCCTGGGGTTTGGTTTAACGATTTCCTTAAACTGCACTTGACATTCAGGAATCTTCAACTATATATTTAGGGGCAAATGGTCACTATCCATTCTGCTGTTCATCACCAATTTTACAGAAGGATGCAATAAAATGTAACTAACAATCATAGAATCGATAGTACTCATCCTGGTTCCTGACCAAAATGTAAACTGGCCTTGTATGTCCTCAGTTATACTCCCATTTAAAATGCATAAGTCTAATCTCTGTACGATCTGTAGCAAATTAAGACCTGCATAGTTGCTCACAGTATCCTTTGAGCAGTATATATTTGTTAAAGTGTGTGGAGGTCTTTCTGGTGAACAAATGTGGTGGGCATCATAAACAGCAGTGCCATTTACACCCAATCTAGCATTAAAGTCGCCCCCAATAACAATCTGAGAAATAGAAAAAGCTGATAAAGTCTCTTCAATATAAGTTTCAAGACCTTGCCAGGTTGACTTAATTTGTGCATGCAGTTGCTGGGGTGGTAAATAAACATTTACAAACATTATTGAGCATTTGTTGAACTTCACCAGCACTGCTATTGCATATTTATCATAAGTAGGGAGCTTGCTCAACGACATGCAGAGCTTGGTAGAAATAAGAATAAGTAGCCCACCCTTTGTCTTTGTACTGGGAGTGGCACAAAGCTGGTGAGAAATATAACCATTGCAATCAATTACTTCTGAAGCCCATATTTCCTGCAACATTAAGATACCAAACTGTGAAAGGTACTCCATAAAAGAAGGATTTCTACATTTAGCATTCCATCCTGCAATATTCCATGATAATACAGAGACATTATTCTGAGGGTTTGTAAGTCAATCTGTTGCTTTCAAAGATAAGATAAGCTCTGGTATATCCTCCGTCATATTCTATCTACTAGGTGTGCTAATGGGAGTCATAAGAGGATCTTGAGTGGGGACAGTAGAAGTTCTATTACATTGAGCTAAAATAAATTGAAATGTCTTTTTGGGGGGTGAATGGTGACATGTCAGAGTCTGCTTATGAGTCAATCTCATTGGAGACTCAGATGCAGGTTGTGTTATTGGCAAAGGTTCTTGCAACAGCTTCCGCAGCCCTCTGTATCTTCTGTCTGCAAACAAATTAGGTTCCCTTGATAATACCGTAGTCCACTGATTTCTCTGAGACTCCTGCTGAACAAACATTTTCACTTACTGCTAAGGTTTGGCTGGAGGGATTTTCCTAGGCCCAAGTAGGAGTGTTATCCTTCATAAGATATCCTCTCAGTGGTTCAGTTTGATCATGTAAATAGACCAAGCTCAGCTTAACTTCTTCCCATTTAGAATTTAATTCAACCAGAGGGGCCAAATCACCTGTACTGTTGTTCTGGGTATCTCCCAGTTCTATAATCTGCTGCGGTAGTAAGTTCTTTACTTGTGCCTCTGCTGTCATTTCACCTCCCCTTCCATGGCTTACTTTTGGATCCTCACCATTAACTCCTTGAGGAGTATTTCCAAGAGTCTGTGCTACCGATCTCCCTTGAAGCAAAGGTTGAAGACTCAAATCTAAAAAGACTCATAAAGGGGTAATCCGGAATTTAGCCAGGAAGGTTTTCATTTTAAGTAACATAAGCGGAACCACAGCATGCTCAAAGGTAAGATGTACTCTCTTTTGGCCACTGTTATCAAGCAACCAATAAGTTCTCTTTAGGTCCAGTTTCCTAGGTTCTATGCTTAACAACTGGCTTAGGGAGGTCATTACTGCTCTGTGGATTTTCCATCTCATTCTGTTAACAGCAATTGGGGCAATTTGCAGTATAACCTGTGTACTGAAAAATCCTTGAGGAACTAGGCTTCTTCAAATACAGAGCTGTTTGATATTGCATGACATTCTGCAAGTTACTGTCACCCCCTGGCCTGTTAGAATCTTTTCCTTTTCCCCTGCCATCCTGTATATTGGTCTTGCAATGGATAAGAGTCTTTATAGTTTTCCCAGCTCACATTCTACCGCATTCATTTTGTTGCAAACCTTTTGTAAGCTATCAAATATTGCTATCACTGTTTGAGCTGTTTAAAAGCATTGTTCAGCTAAAAAGTCAGGGTTAGGATTAGGGTCCTTAGGAGATTTCACAGTGTTTTCCAAAATACAAGGTATAGAAATAGCTGACAGGTCACAGTTCTCTTGAGTTAACACGAGAGTATCATTATTCAGTGCAGCAAATTGATTGTTTAAAGTAATAGTAGATGAGGCAGGCAGGTTACTCACAGGGCAATTTGTTGTTAGGAGTTCGTCAATCTTCAGTTGCTTCACTGCTTTAGCCAGAGGTTACTAGTAGTGTTGAAGCTACATCAATCTACATTTTTAACATGCAGGAGAATAAAATGGAGTGTCCAACTTCAGAGAGCGCCTGGGGAGACCACACATTCACCTATGGTCATAAGAGTCATTGGGCCTCATGGGACATCTAGTTTAACCCCGTCTCAATGTAGGATCTCAAGCTACTGATCTCAAGCTAAAGCATCCTCAGCAAAATTCCCAGGTTGTAGAATATGTCTGACACAAGAAGAAGGTTTAGTAAAACCTTTTCCTCTGATACTTTCCCCCCTGATAATAATAGTTTTCTAATTCAAGTACCTTTTTTTGAGGTAGGAGAAAGTAAAGTTAAATCCCCTACCTTTGTCCTGAAGTGGTATGGTCCCTTCTCAACTCATTCTATGGCACGTGCAGGATCAGTGTAGGTGTGCCAGAGGAATGTGAAAAAAAGGGAGGAATGAACAAGTTGCTTTATGCAAAGGAGAAAAGCACGAAAAATTCTATGGCATTGAAAACTAAAAGAAATGCATGAGTGTGTTGTCTAGCGAGAAACAATTGGCCTGTGTCACTGATTTAGGGGTGGATCTGCAATCTCTGAATCAAGCCTTCCCATTCAAAGGATGCTCCACATGAACCTTCTGATGGACCACAGTTCCCATGTGCTTAGTTTTGCAATATTGCTTATTATAGTATTTTGTCTTCCAGTCTTCCCTGAAGAGATATACCTGAGCTGTATCCCTTCTTTTTTTTCTTTTTTTTTCTTTTCTTTTCTTTTTTTTCTTTTGCCATAATAGTAATACGAGATCAGCTACGCTAACACCCTACTTCACATTGGTTAGGCCTCATTTGGAATACTGTGTCCATTTCTGGACACCTCCATTCAAGAAGGATATTGACAAGCTGGAACGTGTCCAGAGGAGGGCGACCAAAATGGTGAAGGGTTTGGAAGCCATGCCCTATGAGGAACCACTTAGGGAGCTGGGTATGTTCAGTCTGCAGAAGAGAAGGTTAAGAAGGGACATGATAGCCATGTTTAAATATTTGAAGAGATAGCATGTCGATGAGGAAGCAGGCTTGCTTTCCACTGCTCCAGAGACTAGGACAAGGAGCAATGGATTCAAGCTGCAGGAAAGGAGATTCCACCTGAACCTCAGGAAGAACTTCCTGATGGTCAGAGCTGTTCAGCAGTGGAATATGCTGCTGCCTCAGTGTAGCATGGTGGAGATTTTTAAGCAGAGGCTGGGTGGCTGTCTGTTGGGAGTGTTTTGATGTGGGTTCCTGTATGGCAGGGGGTTGGACTGTATGGCCCCTGTGATCTCTTCCAACTCTATGATTCTATGTAGAAATCACTTTGGCAAATGCAGAGTGGTGGGCTGGGGCCAATTGTGAATGAGGAAACAAATCCTGGGCACCGATCACTAAACTTTGGCAAAAGTCTAGGACATCAGTCAACTGTTTGTTACCTAGTTGCTGGTTTCTCTGTGTCTTGACATGAGTGTCATGGCTGATGACTTTTCCTCATATGTGTTTCATTTACAACCTATTTTTAAATGTACATAGGTTGTTGTGAGTTTTCCGGTCTTTGAGGCCATGTTCCATTAGTATTTTCTCCTGACATTTCGCCTGCATCTGTGGCTGGCATCTTCAGAGAATCTGGTGGCATGGAAGTGAGACAGGTCTACAGAGGGACTACAAAATGCAACATCCAAACATGAATTAAAGAACATGAAAGACACTGCAAAGTGATCCAGCCAGAAAAATCAGCAGTAGCAGAACACAGAATGCTTTTTGAAAGCACAGAAGTTCTGGACCATTCTGACAACTACTATGTCAGACTACACAGAGAGGCCATTGAAATCTATGGATGAAACACATGGACAATTTCAACAGGAAAGAAGAAACTCAGAAAGTAAACAAAATTTGGCTACCAGTACTGAAGAACACTAAAATCAAGACTCAAAAATATGCCAATGAACACCACCCCAGACTCTGGAGGTCCCTCTGTTACTTCCGCTATGGTACCCTCAGTGAGGACCCCCAGATATCATTTTTGATATCATTTAATTTGGCCTTAGCTGAACTGGCTCGCAGTGACCTCATCTCACGTGTCTGCAAGTTCTCCGGACAAGCACGGACGGAGTGTGGCCGTTAATGGTTTGCATTCCATTCTCCATTGAAGCCAGCAACTCAAACTTCGCCCAAAGCTTTAGGGAACTTCCCGCCACAAACTCCTCAATAGCCGCATGGCTTTCAGTCAAGTTACTCTTTTACGATGGGCCATCAACGTCTCGGCCAAAGGTATTGTCTTTATATGCAAATCCCATCATGTTAACGATGACCTCACCAGATCCCTTGTCCAGCACCGAAACCCCTTTTGTTCTCCTTTGGGACTGCCATAGCCGAAAGGCACAATCCTCCCTATAAAAACCCCTCACTTTTAACCGATCCTCGGATCACCTTTGACTGCCATCCTGCCCTGCCACTGGTGTGTTTAAAGGACTCCCCTCAGCGCCCCACGCTGAGCTTTCTTCCCTGAATCTCCAACTTCTCCCCAGGACTACGGAACAGGTCGTATTGCCTTCCCTTGCAACTCTTTTCTTTTCCAGTTAGTTAGTTTGTGTTTGTCTTCTGTGTTCCTGTTTAATAAAGAAGTGTTCATTATTTTAAAACCTTGTCCAGCCACTCTCTAACCCGCCACTGTATACATAGGGTGAAAGATCTCGCTACGTTACCCTGCCTCTCATTAGCAAAACCAGTGCTCTGAGTTTAATTTCCCTATCTTCAGTATTTTAATTGGCAAAGCCCGGCGTCCCTTGCGGGACCCCCAATTTTCAGGGTAACACCTCTACAGGAAACAATACAATGGATTGGTAATGTACTTAACACACTGTTATACATATCCCATGACTAACAATACAACTCATTTAATCTATATAACATATCTCATTTAACAATAGGCCATCACACAGGCCAACTGTAACACATGCAAATTGCTCCCTCCCACCCAGGGACTACACAAGTATATATGTTCTGTCTCACTTCCATGCCACCAGATCCTCTGAAGATGCCAGCCACAGATGCAGGTGAAACGTCAGGAGGAAATAGTAACAGAACACGGCCTCAAAACCTGGAAAACCCACAACAACCTATGGATTCCAATTGTGAAAGCCTTCAACTTTACATTTAAATGTACAATTTCATTATCTAAACAGAGTTCTCCAATTCCCATGCTGAGATTTCCTGGGCACCAAATAATCTTTGCTGCTCCTGTCCATGTAAGTTCTCTTCTTCTAAGCCAGTGACACTTCAGATACTGGATTTCCAATCTCAACATTGCCTGTGCCGGCAAGGGCTGGTTGGAGCTGCAGTCCAACATCTGCAGGATGCTGGTTCTAAAAGGGAGGTAGCAGTACTGTAACAAATTAGTTGCCGTTGTATGTGCACTTTCCTGGAAGACTGCCCCACTGAATTCAGTGGGTAGCCAAATAAGTAGGAAAATACAATTCACTATCAGGCAACCACTTATCTTCATTGCTAAAGAAAAAGGAATACAGTTATTGCATTTATGGCCTGCTTTTCCTACCCCCCTCAGCTTTATCTCAACACTATGAGGCAGGCAGTGAACCCACAGGGAGTCAATGGGAACTAGCTCTTTCTAGCACCCTTCTTTCTTCCCCAAAATTGCAAGATAGTCCGCCAAAGTGCTCAAGATGGTGTATACGGCTTTCCTTTTCCCCACATTTATCTTCTCAAGAGCTCTATGAGACAGTGGCTGGTCCAGAGTAACCCAGTGAGTTTCATGGTGTAGTGGAAGACTTTAGCCTGGACCTCTCAACTGTTGTACCACGCTGGCTCTCTTCCACAGCATGATCTCATTCATTCACACTGTAACTTTGAAGACACAATGGATTGTTACGTTGGGATGGGGGGGGTCTTGTTTTCTCTGAACCTACTCTCTGGGTTGGTGGAAGAGAACCTCAGCCTCTGTACCCTGGGACTCTGAATAAACAGCCACCTAATGAAACCTCTGATTGCTAATCATATGACTGGTTCCAAGGGACAGAACGCTGTGCCCCACACTGACTTGCATCACAAGCGCCCTTTGCTCTTCCTGCCTTTTGAGGCTGGACTTTGCTATGTGAACCTGTGACAAATAAGCCTGCACCAGGGAATCCATCACAGCGGCGACACCGAACCTCTGTGGACACGTGAATACCCCTCAACATTAAAGGATAGTAGCTCAAGCATGGAATATGGCAAGGAGGCTTATAGTGAGGAACCCAGAAACCTGGGCTGGCAGATTGAATTAAGAACACCAGACTCTGAGGAACCTGAAGTAATGGAGGTGGGATGGGGGGGGAGTTAATCCTGAAAAAACACTGAAATGGTGCAACCTACAAATCAAGTACAATGGAACATTTAAGCCTAGCTGTAATTTTGGGTCTAATTCAGTGGAATTTTCTTCCAAGCAATTGAGAGCTATAGTTTCAGCCACAAATGCAGTCCTTTGAAGGCCCACCCTCCCTTTGGGCAGAGGGAAGTAACAGAGGCTGCAGGATGGAGGAACAGTGGTTACTGTCCTGAAGGGAGGCTGCGGTGCTGGCCCACCATGGAACCGAGGGAGGCAGAGAGGACCAGCAGCGGCAGGCAGGCTCCGGCCCTTCGCCACTATTGCCTCAGAGTAGGGGAGAGGAGGCTTCTCCTGTGACTAGCAGGGGTCAGCTCCAGCAGCCCTCCTGGCCCAGCCCTAGGAGACTGGTTAGGTCCCTTCCGCCCACTGCTCTGAACATGGGTGGGGAAAAGGCGACATTTGTATGCAATATAAAGGAAAAAAAAGAGCGCCAGCGGCGTGCTGGTGCCATTCCACAGACTTTCCCAGAAACGCAAACGAAGTCCCATTTGAAACTGCAGCCTCCGTGTCAGATTCGGACTGGACACGCGGGCTGACAGAAACTTCTGAAATGCCAACAAAACTTTAAAAGCTTAGGCAGGATTCCTTCATGGCGAGACGAACCCCGCCAAGGCCGGCCCCCTCAGGGGGGCCTCAGAAAAAGAGCGCGCGCCCCGCGGCCGTCTCTGCCCTTCCCCAAGCTCGGGGGGCGGCGGGGGGGGCGAGCGGCGCCTCAGCCCCACAGGAGGCGGCAGGTGCCCCCTCCGCCTTCTCCTGCTGCCTTTCTCTCTCTCTCCCTCCCTCCTCTCCGGAGCCGCTTCGGCAAGGGAAGGGGGCGAGGGGGCGGGAGGCGGGACCGAGCGGAGCCGAGGCGTTATAATGCCTCCCGGCGAGGAAGGAAGGAAGGCAGGCAGGCAGGCAGGCAGGCAGGCGAGCTCCCGGGCAGCGCTTGACATTCGGTCCCGATGGGAGGAAAAAAAGTTTGCATCGTGGGCTCCGGCAACTGGTGCGTTTTGGCAGGGACGGAGCCGGCGGCGGGGGGAGGAAGAAAGGGGAGCATAGGAGCGCGGGTTCAAAAAGGAAAAAGGGGCGCAAGGTGTTGCTCTGCAGTGTTAAAAAAAAGGGCGGGGGGGTAAATTGTCCCGGAGACCGCCGTGAGCTGTGCGGCGCTTGAGGAACGAGCGCGCGCCTGGCGGCCCCGTGGAGAAGGGTCCCTCCGCTCTCGCCGAGGCTCGGACGACCTGGGGAGCCGAATGCAAAACTCCCGGAGTCCGGGGGAGCTGATGCCGAATAAAGCGTGTCGCCTCCAGGGTGTCGCCTCTTGGGTCTCGCCTGCTGGGGCGGACGGACAGCGCGTTCGGCCCTCGGGTGGTGCGGGGCCAGGAGGCGCGCGTTGCTCTCCCGCTTTGCGCGCTCGCGCTCTCCTCTCCCTCCCTGCTCCGAGGAGGGTCCGGGAAGAGCGGTGGGGGGGGCGTGCTGACTCTGCCGCGCGGGTGTGGGGCGGAGCGCGCGCGTGGGTGTATTTCGGGATCTCAGGGCTGGCAGGTGCCTCTGTTGGAACCGGACTCGATGAGCCGGGGTGGCGGGAATACGACCGCGGGCTCTTCCTCTCCGGGGTGGGGGGGGTTTGCCCTCTTCTCCTTTCCAGCCCTTTCTGTCTGAAGGGAGGGAGAAAGGGGGCGCCGAAGCAGTGGGAGCCATGGGCCTGCCTCCCGCTCGCCTCTTTCTGGCACCTCTTTCAGTGCCCCCACGCCAAAGGAAAGCTTGAAGAGGTGGGACGACCTCAGACTAGGGATTCTTTCTCTTTTTCCCCCTTCTTCTTAATCGCACAGCCTTTCCCAACCTGGTGTCCTCCCTATGTGTGGGACTACGGCTCCCACCACTAGGCAGCATGGTTGGGCGAGAATGATGGGAGTGGCAGACAAGCCCATCTAAAGAGCACCACGTTTTGGAAAGGCTGTGGGAGTTGCAACAGTCAGCCCTCGGAATGGTTTTCTGTGCCAAGGCTGAGCTGTGCAGCAGGGATGGGGGAGGGAGAGGGGGAGACATGATACCCCTCCCCCTTTAACTTGTGTCCTTAGTCACTCAGAAAACATAATAAATGTCCCCACACATCTGGCACAAGACAGAAAGGTTTCCCCACTGAGTGTCTGGGTTCCAGAACACCCTATTCTACATCATGAACAAAGAAATAGGATAGCTCTCACTGGGAACTGTTGATGCCCAATGTCTGTGACTTTCTCTAAAAAATCTGCCCAGCCGCATCCCCGCTGGTTGCTCATTTGTAGCAAGCATTCTGTCCCACACCCTAGGAGTCTGCTCAACACAGAGACATCTTAGCCATTTTAGTAAAAATGAACAAGCAACTTTCTTTTCTCTGTTCCATAAGATACAAACAAAATGCTTTAGCATTAGCACTGCAGGTTTTTACCTGTTGTTGGGTGAAGGTGCTATGTGTAATGCTCCATGGATCCTCTTCACAGTAATTCTGACTCCATGATGTTTCTAGATTTTTCCTTTTGATTTCTTCATGTCAAGCATTCTGGTCTGATTGGTCTATTTTAAAGTAACATTTCCAAGCTGTTTCCTAAAGGGTGACTGTGTCAGCCTCTTGCAGCAAAAACTATTGAGGGTTGAGGCTTTCATACTACTGGGCTGCTCAGAAACATCAGAGAATCTTTCTGGCTTGTTAAGGGCCAATGTATTCATCATAGCATATATGCTTTTGATAGACCAAAGTCCACTTAAACAGATATATGTCTGCAAATTTAGGATTACATTTCATGGAGCTGAAGAAAAGTTTACAGCACAACCGTATTGATCCTTAATGTGCCACAGCATCTGCTGTATCTGAGTCATGTAGTATCATCATGTATCTTCCTGAAAGAAAGGGAAAAGTGAAATCAAACCTGTTGAAAGAGTGGAACACTTGGGACTTAAAAGTGCTCTTTCATGCACCACATGGGGAACTAATGCAATTTGCAACTGCAGATGTGATTATGAGCACTACCAACTTCCATGCCTTCATGGTGTGATATTAAAAATTCATGTGAAAGTGGGGTGTCAGTGGCCATGTTGACTACATGGAAACTCCACATTCAGAAGCAGTCTATCTTTAAATACTGTTTACTGTAAAGCAAGAATAGGGGAGAAAGTCCTGCTTGTGCCCTTCTCAGCGGAATCCAGTTGGTCATTAAGGGAAACAGTTCTGGAGGAGAGAGCCCTTTGTCTTGCTTCTGTGGACTCTTCTTTTGTTCTTAGCTTTATATTTATCCATCTATCTATCTATCTATCTACTTATTTTATATCTCACCTGAGAGAAAGATAAGATAGAAATAAAATAAATAAATATGGGGGGGACCACTTTTCATCCTTCCCAATCCCATTCCTCATTGGTATTGCTCTGGCTAGAAGACTCTTATACCAGTCAAAAAAACAGGGGATGCTTCTGCATAAGCTGTGTAATCCAACACAGAGGCAGGACTTCAGATTTCCTTCTAATACAATCTCTCTTTCTTCCTCCTTCTCTATTCACTGCAGGGGTTCAGCTATTGCCAAGATTGTGGGCAGCAATGCAGCCAAACTGGACAAGTTTGACACCACTGTAAACATGTGGGTGTTTGAAGAGGAGGTTGGTGGAAAGAAACTCACTGAGATCATCAACACGCAGCATGAGAATGTCAAGTATTTGCCAGGCCACAAGCTGCCACCAAACGTGGTATGTTTGGAAGTGAGAGTGGGCAGGTGGGTGGGCGATCACCTGTGGGGTAGGGTTAGCACTCATATTCCAGATTGGACTGCAACTCCTCTAGTCCTTAGCCAGTGAAATCAATGTTGAGGAGTGATCGCAGGATCTGCAGCTCAACAACGTCTAGTTTCCCATTGCTGAGTGAGAGTTCTTATAAGCGCCAGAGACAGCCCAAGGTGGAGATAGCCTAAGGCAGAAAATCCCTCTATATTTTAATCAAGCTAAATAATTTATCCTTTCCCATTCTTTTATGGCATCTCAGTGTTTTCCTCCTGAGGCAAACTGTCACACCCTTACAGTAGCAATCCCAGCCAGTATTGGCTCCTCTGACCTGCAGTAGAGGGAGGTCTTTTCCATTATCTGGTACCTGGTCCTAAATCAAGAGTTGGACTTTCCAGATATCAAAGCTCTCCAGCTGTTGTTGGACTGCAGTTCCCTTCAGCCTGAGGCATCTCAGCCAATGGTGAGGAATGTTTGGAGTTACAATCTCATAAAATCAGGCATAGAGCTTGAAAAAAAAACTTTTTTGGACTACAGCTCATCGATAACCTGAGCCAACATGGCCAATGGCTATTGCTGGATGGTGGATACTGGGAGTGTAATCCAAACAAACCCCACCCCCTTTTCAAGATCTTCATCTGGAGGACCACAAGTTGCCCATCCCTGCTGTTAAGTGGAGATTTTGGAGTCTGAAGCTGGGTCTCCTTGGCATGCATAGCACATGTGTTTCACCAGTAAGTTCACTCTAGGGAACTTAAAATCTTCTGCCAGGTCCCCATGAATTAACACGCCCCATGTCCACAATTTATTCACCTAACAAATTTTGTTAAAGATGGCATGTGCCTTGCAACCATCCCTGAGGAGTGGAATACTGAAGAGGAGTAGCATCATCATCTCCCGTCCCAAACAGAAACTGTTGTTCTTGATAGCACAGAGCCTAAGGAAAATTTTGTCAGTCTGTTTTTAAATTATTGCAGGATAAATTCAAGGATACTCAAGAGTAGAAGTGGGGGTCCTTCTTGGGAGCGGGGGCTGGATTCCCAAAAGGCCACCTCAGCTGAGTGAGCAAGTTGTTACTCCTATCGATTGCTATAAATGTCCATGCCTCCAGTCCTGGTGACCAAGAAGAACGATGCTACTGAGCAATGGAGAGAACAAGAGGACTTTGGATGCTACCACCACCATCTTAACAGGGACTCTATCCTGCCAGACCTTAAGAATATTTAGTTTCACTGATCAAGTTAAGCAGGAGTTTAAGCATCTCCCACTGGAATCTGTAGGGATTTAGCAGTTATAATAGGCCAAAATATGATGAATGCTGAGAATGTAACTTATTTCACCCCTCTACACAAAGGACTTCTTTGTTGGGGTGTTTCATGTTCTGGTAGGTTTTTCTTTTCTTTTTTCTTTTCTTTTTTTGGAAACCAGCGTCTCTTTTATTATCTGACGACACACAGCAAGGAGCAAACACAGACATCTTGGGAAGAGGCGATGAAGAGTGAATACGGTAGAACACAAATATAATGGCAGAAGCAGAACACTTGGTTTTATAAGGAGTTGCTTTTAGTCTAAGCAGCAGGGTCTCTTTGTTGATAATTTTGAAATTAAGAACAAAGAACAGCTAAGAACAGTTTTGTGGGGGAAGAGCTAGCAGTTCTGCCAGTTTCTGAGAAATGTAAGGATCTCATCAATATATCTTTTGCACAAACATTTGCAGGGCTGTCCAGGATAGTTGCTAAGTCTGGGCTCATGAGGTCTCACACCACACACACACTCCCCAGGGGAGGGGACTGATACAGTAACAGGTTCAGGAGCATGCAGGGCATCAAGTTCAAAGTAGTTTAATACATTATGTCTGGCTCGAATCAGCAAGGTCTGGGGGCAACTAGATGAGCGATCCTGAGTCAGCTGCACTCTCTGTGTTTTTCTAAGAAAAAAATTTGCATGTATGGGCCTGAGCCTTATGGAGGAACACCTGGATAAACTGAACACAGTTGGCCCTCTACGTTTGCTAAGGTTAGGGGCTCAGGACCCCCACAAAAATGGAAAACCATGAATATCCAAACGTGTGTGTGTGTGCATCTGTGGGAAGGAGGATGAGGCATGGTGGGGCAAACAGGCAGCCAGGATCTAAATCAGGTCAAGGAAAGAGGGTGGGTCAGCAAGGTGGCCCTATACTTCCTGTCTTGCCCATCTCCTTCCTTGTGTGTGGGGGGGGTATGGGGAAAGGGTTTGTGGTGCGGAGAAACTGGGTGCAACCCATCCTTAGCTGGCCAGGCAGCAGCTGAAGGAGGAAAAGGAGGAAGACCAGAGGCAAGTTTTTAAAGGGCTGCAAAGCCTGATCACTGGCTCAACAAATCTCCTGAATACTTCCCTGAAATTCCTAAATTATTCTCACCATCCCTACACATTCATAGAGATCTATTCCTTTTCCAGTTTATCCCTTCCTTTCAGGGTTTTAGAGTGCCATTTTAAGGCTTTGCAGCATGGGAATTGTTTTTTTCCCTCCCAGAGACATGATCATGATTATGATGGTTGTTACTATTATTAAAAGCAGGTCCTATTGTTGGTGAGTCTTGTCGAGTATGCTTTCCCCCGACATACAGATGTTTTTTAAAACATGTTTTTTAAAAAATGTTTTAAGTGTTCTTACGGGTTTTAAGCATATTTTAACAATTGTGAGATTTAATTTTTTTTTACTTTTGTAAAAAATGTTTTTAGTAGGAGCAGTATCTTTTTAGATTATTTTAAGGTGCCTTGGATCTCATTTGGGAGAAAAGTGGGCTATTACATAAATAAATAAATCAACCAACCAACCAAGCAACCAGCCAACCAACCAACCAACCAACCAACCAAAGAAGCTTCTGACAGAGCAAGCATTCACACATAAGATACCCCAACCAGCAGAGCAAATGGCAGCACTTCAGAAAGGACTGTACCATCTGTTGTCTGTATATTTGAGGAAGTTGTTTTCATGTTCAGGCTTCCTTTTCATACCCAGTGTTAAGTTTCTGATTGAATGAGGCTGTATTTTTTTTTTAAAAAAACACTTTTTATTTGTATATACACAGGTGTGTGTTTAATATGCTAACATCACTCAACTTTAGCCATAGAGAGGGCTGCAAGTCTCCACTGATCAGTAACAGAAATTTGCATTTAGGAGGAAAAGCTGATCTATTTAGAATGTCAAACTGTAATCCAGGGTGGGAATTTATGGCCTTCCAGGTGTTTTGGCCTCTCAGTATGGCCAATGGTAAAGGATTGTGGGAGGACTGTGGGAGTTGCAGTCCAAAACATTTGGAGGGACAAACATTCTGTACTACTCCTCTATACCATTTTGCACAAGTAATTTGTACCAGTAGACAAACAGGCCACAGCACTTTGGCTGTAGGGATCTGATACACAGATTGACAGTCTCCTGAAATGCCATTTCAAGAATATTTGCAATGTGTAGAGAGTACAGAAAATAAACTTGACTGAATTCAATGGACTTATTTCTGAGTAGACATGATTTATAAGCATAACTCATTTAACAAAATCTCTGGTAAAGAAGCTTCTTTTTGCAAAATCTGTCCACCTCCTGCTCACTCCCTTTTCCTCTTTTTCTCCTTTTTAACTGGTTTCTTAGCACCATCTGCACTGACAGGACAGTGAAGGAAGGCTGGAGGAACACAGACTTTCAGTGTTGGGTTGCAACAGCAGAACTGCAATAAAAGCTTGAGATGGGAAAGAGTAGGATTCTGTTCTACTTGATCTTACTGTAGCTGTGTGTGCCTGCCTGTAACAGACAAAGCAAACTGCAACTACTGGCAGAATCCCTTACTCAACACGTGTGAGTTGCAAAACTGAGAAAATAGCAGAAAATACATGCACATGACTAGCTAGCTAGCTACCCACCCACTCATGCACCCCCTCGCTCCCTTCCTCCCTCTCATTAAAGAAGCAGACATCTATTAATTTGATGACCACAACTGAAATCATAAGAAAAATGGAGGCTCGCAAAAGGAAAAAAATCATCCCTGGATGAATTTTGGAAGCTTTTAAGTGGTCTCTAAAAGGTTCGAAATATTTTTGTTTACCAATGCAAGGATGGCCTGACCTGGTTTCTGAAACATGTTGAAATGCACTTGTTTGTAGCATCTCCTTCTTTTTCCCCTGTTATTTCTGCCTCTGGCACCAAATGTTCTATTAAAGAAGTAATGCCCAGGAACACTTCTATTTTGTTAACTGATGTATTTGTTGTTATGTGCCTTCAAATTGTTTCCCCAACCCTAAGGTGAACCACTTACAGAGTTTTCTTGGGAAGAGTTGTTCAGAGGGATTTGCCTTTGCCTTCCTTTGAGGCTGAGAGAATGTGATTTGCCCAAGGTCACCCAGTGGTTTTCCATGGTTAAGCAAGAATTTGAACCTGGTCTCCAGAATTGTAAGCCAGTGCTCCCATTACCACAACACACTGGCTGTCCTGTACCTATCAGTAGTATTTTTATCTTGGCTTTATTTAAAAGACACTAAGGCAATGAGCAATACATCAGATGAAGTAATAATAGCATAAAAACATTTAAAATCAACAGCAAAGCCATGATGAAGTATTAAAATGACATTGTGGCAGTATATGCTGAGAAAGACAAACCATATCTCAGGAAGCGCCCCCTCCTGTACTCACTCTTGTATTTTTCCCTGCCAATCAAGAACTTTTGGTGGAATGCCCACCCAAGGTCCACTCTACATTAGAGATGGGCTTCAGTAAATGCAGGGCCTTTGCAGTAGTGGTACCAACATTTGTAGCATTCCCTTCAGATACCTATTGCACTGCACGGTCCTTGTTTTCATGTAACAGTTTCATGTTGATCTCAGATTGCCAGCTACCTCTTCTTCCCATGGCTTTTGTTCAGAATGTTTTTGATTTGCTGTTGTTTGGTTAGTTATTCGGGGGTTGTTTTTGTTTTAGTTTGCATATTATTTTACAGTTACAGTTACAGTTTTGGCTTATTACTGTGTTTTTCACTGCTAACCCCTGTGATGGTGTTTTTCTTTTTTAATGAGCAGTGGTTTGAAAATACCTTAAAATAACATTAAAAAAATAATAATGGGAGTGCTTGCAAGATCCATTAGAGTAGATTTCCCTTCCCCACCCTAGCACTTCTTCTGCCAGGGCTGGAACACAGCAGGGCTGGCTTGTGCATCTTCCAGGAGAATGAAGATCTAAAAACAGGTTGCCTTGGCAACGTAATTAACCTTTCCTCTGCCTGCTAGCTAATCTGGTTTCCTGATACTGTAATATTGCATCTCGCTGCATGTACCCAGCACATGTTCACCCAGAGTGTCAGACAGCCCAGTGGGTGAACATGTGCTGGGTGCATGCAGTGAGATGCAATATTACAGTATCATGTCTCATTCATTCAATGTGGAATGTTGGAGGGAGCCCGGTGAAAACTGCTAAATGTTGCTCCTGCTGCCCCTGTCACCCCAAGGCCTGAGCTCTCCATTTCAGTTTGCCTCAGTGCCACAAATTCTGGGCTTGGATTTACCAAGCAAAACCTTTTTAACATTGTGATGCAGAGGCTAATGCTGATACACACACAGATAGGATTGTAACTCCCAGAATCTTCCAGAGGGATATTTGTTGGACTTTTAGTGTTCTTGTCCACAAAGTAAATTTTCCAGGCACTACCAGAGTTGGGATATATTTTCAAAGGTCAGCTGCTCATCAGATAATAGTTGGAATAAGAATACTGAAAGTTCAGCAAGAGTACTGGCAGTCAGTTCTTGTTTTATAAACAAATGAGTAAGTGGTAGGCCTGTATTAAAACTACAGGTAATATTGGAAGCCCTGAACTACATAAAGACTACTTCTGTCTAGCTGGATTTTTGCCCCCCTCCCTAACTAAGATATGTTTTCCAGACATTCTGGGTGTCCTTGAGTTCTGAGGAAGCAAGGAATACCTTTACACTGGGGCAGAGGACGAAACCTCCAGTACAGTGGTGTAGGATTAACACTTTGCCAAAGTGATGTAGGATCTCAGTCATTATCTCCCAGAGGAAACAGGGATAAAATATGGCAAAGTTTGGTATTGGGTGTGCAATTCTCCCTTTAACAACCTTAGCTTTTATTTCTAGAAGAATTAGTAGTTTCTAGCTCTTTTAATTATTTGGCATCTAGTGAACTCTTTCAGCAAAATTCAGAAGGATTTTCAGGAGTTGGGTTTTCATGCCCAGCAGAAGTCCTTGCCTCTCCATGCCCTGGTGAATAGAAGCAGAAAAATAAAAAGCCCAAGAAATGTGTAAATGTATCAAAATATGCTTGCTCTGCATAGTTTATGCAAGTCAGTTCAACTTTATGCTGAGTAGTTTGCTTTCCTTAGTGCAGAAATGGGAAAGGGCAGCAAGTCTTCATCAGAACAATTGATGCTCCTGCCCACACATCTCTTCTGTGTCTTAATGAGGATCCCTATTCCCTAATCAGGCACCTCCTGATGTCTTTTTCCATCTCCCCAATTGCTGCAGGTGGCAGTGCCAGATGTCCTGAAGGCCTCCGAAGGTGCTGACATCCTTTTGTTTGTAGTGCCACACCAGTTCATTGGAAAGCTCTGTGACCAGCTGAAAGGCCACGTCAAGAAGGATGCAATTGGGGTCTCACTCATCAAGGTGTGAGTGGGGCTGAGGGAGGGGGTTGCTCTGGGGTTGCTGGCTGATGCAAAAAAACCTGTAGGAATTACCTGAGATAGCTCTGAACATGTTTGTTTGCATGTGCCAGAGAGGATTTCACTATGCTTAGCATGAGGAAGATAAAGAAAGACATGGAAGTTGGCCAAAGCTTGGAACATTACTTTTGAAAAGAATTAGTTTTAGTTGAATTCCACCCCGCCTGCCAAAGTAGTTGGTTGCCACCACACTTGCAGTTTTTACAAAAGTAACTCTTTGACCTAAATCCAATTATTAATTCCAAACAATAGGCCACTTGAAAAAAACAGTCAAATGATAAATCAGCACATACCTAAACCCTGCTGATCCCCACTGATAAGCAATGGGCCTGGTTTGTTGGGAGAGGTTATAATGATACATGGCACTGCAGCTGGTTGAGTATTCCAGATATCCTCTCCGTTAGACATACACAGGGCTCCTGCAAGGATTCTTTGACTCTCGTGTCATTTTCAGAGCACTTTAAAGATAAACCTGCTGGTCTCTGACCCCACCATCTGTCCAATCATCAGATGCTGTCCCCTGATGACATGAACAACATGGTGTTTATGTAGAAATGCAGTCAACTGTGTGTCTTCTTGATCTTCACCCTTTTAGAATATATAACAAAACCATCAACCTTTTAATATAAAAAATAAAAGCCATTAGTAAGGAAAAGGGAGAATGGACAGGCCCATGACATTTCATGTGATCAGGCTAGTGCCTACTGCTCTCATGGAGGAAGCAGTGTGGCCACTAGATATATGTAGAAAAAAATGGAAAAATTCAGAAAAAAATTCTCTCATTTTTTGCTGAAGCCTTTTTTCTGGAAAAAATGAAAAATGGATTATGGAATATTTTTTAGAATGATGAATACCATATTTAAAGGTGTTTACATATTTACTTGCCCCAAAATCATATCTTAAAAATTAGGTAAGAAGAAGATTATCACAGTTCCTAGACTTGGTTTACTTTCCTCAGTTCATTCTATGGAAATAAGTGCCTTATGCCTGCTTGACGCTCTGGAGCAATAATGGAGACAAAATAATATTATTTCTTTTACTAATGTTGATGTTTTGTTCCGTTTTCATTCAGCTCTTTTGCCTGCTCCTCAAACTGGCAAACCAAAGAGGTTCCCTACAGTCCAGATGTTCCTTACAGTTTAGGACCCTGTAGCTCCATTTCTAGCAAAAAAATAATATTTTTTAACAGGGAATTCAATTTGTACTTAGATTCTTAATAAGCAATAGTTTTAACACATCAAATATGATAATTTTATGCCAAACAAAATTATAAGGAATTTTATGTTTCTTAAGTAACAAATGACTTTCCATTTCTTAAAGGCATTTTTTTCACAATTATTCCATCAGCCACTGGTGTGTGTGTATACCTGTGTACAGACATACATATGAAGAGGGCAAGAGAATTGTTAAAAAGTAGGGCCAAATAGCCATTAAATAGGAAAGGTAGATCCTGCAGCTATTCCATGTAATTTTCAAACCTATACAAGAAAAGCACAGTGACCTTTCATAAAATGATGACTATTAGTCGTATTGTAATAACCTTAACTTGACACCACATGGCCCTGCAGCCATGAAACACACTCTGTGTTTTGAAATGACTGAGTGCCAGTGATAATTGGAGGAACTGAAAGGAGACCTGTTGAGCCAGAATTGGGCTTAAGCAGAGGCCGGCCCTTGGATCACAGACAACAAGCTACCACCAGGCTGTCCATCAAGGTACCCTGCTGACCTGGTATGACATCTACATTTGGTGGATTGCAGGGGGTGGATGAAGGTCCTGATGGCCTGAAGCTGATATCGGACATCATCCGGGAGAAGCTCAGCATTGAAATGAGTGTGCTAATGGGGGCCAACATTGCCAACGAGGTGGCAGAGGAAAAGTTCTGTGAAACTACCATTGGTAATGTGTTTGTGCTTACTATTATGGGAAGGTGGGAGGCATATGGGCATGGAATAGCTCTCAGCTCATGCCTTTTGACCACTTCTTGAGATGTCCCTCTGCAGATCATGTTTTTGGTTGGGGCTGTTCTGTGTAAGAACATGTATATGCCAGTGGATGATGTCAGTAAAAATGAATGGTTGAATTTCTACCTCATATCCTAGACACTAAAGTTGTACTTTTAGGGCTAAGTCCTGTTGCTAGTCCCAACAAGAGCAGACTCAGTGAATCAACAGTACATACATAAATGCTGACTTACCAAGGTCCTGTTGCTTCAATGGCTCAATTCCAGTGAAGGCTAGCTTTAGACTTAGATTGAACCAATGAAACAGGAAGGGAAAGAACTGTAGCTTCTCTGACTAATTAGCTCACAACTCCTCTGAGCCACCTTTCTTTCTCACCAGCTGTGGGAAGGAAGGACCCAGGTGTGCCAACCAGCTAGTAGAAAGTGCATGATGGAAGTTAAGGCTCTTGCTGCAGGTCTGACATCCAGGGTAAGATGTGACAGTGTTTGTAATAGGTCCAGATCCTTAAATGACTATAACTATTTTCCTAGGAATGACTGGGATGTGGATCCCTTGTAGGTTTTCACAAGGATGAAGTCCAACTATTGTTATGTAGCTGACGTAATCACAGCAGGAAATGCTAGAGCTATGTAGATCTTTGAAATGAACTATAGCTCCCAGAATCCTACAGTCTGTGACCGTATTGCCTGGGGAATGCTCGGAACTGTAGCACAAAAAAAGTAACAGCTCTAAACAGGAAACACAGTATTTGTGTAAGTGCAGAGCAAATCTAACAGTCCTTAGATGTGTGTTTGCTGAACTGGAACTAGAATAGCCCTTCACCAACAACTCTAGAGTAAATTCAGTGGAGAGAGCAACACAGAGAAGGTGGGAAACTGGTAATCGATACTTTTATCATGGGTTCAGAAAGGAACAGGGGTAGCACCAAGGCAGATCTGTTTGTCCATCTATTCTAGTATTGTCTACTCTGACAAGCTGTGGCCTCTTAAAACAGCGCACTCAGAAAATCCAGGTTGACCCACCCCCACCAAGCCATGAAGCTCATGGCCAATCACCTTCTCTTAGTCTGACCTTCCTCACAGGGTTGTTGTTAGGATTTCTGTGAAGAAAAGGTGGAATATAAATGTAGTAAGCAAGTCCATCAGCCAATCAATTTCGCATCACCTAAATGTTGTAACTGCAAGTGCCAGGCATTAAACCTAGGAATTCCTGCATGCTGAGCAGTTAATCTGTGAAACAGAAGTAGGAAGGGACCATTTGCTAATAAGTCCTGGGAGTCTGCTTTCTTGTACATAGACCTGTGAATTACACCTCTAATTGTAAGAATTCAGTTCACTTGGGAGGTGGGATGGTTAGAAGAACAATTAGTAATGTACTAATTAGTAATGCACTAATTTAGATAATTTGTACCCTGACTTGCCACATCAAAAGGAAGCTAATAGGTTAACATTATATCCTTGAGTGTCACTTTCAGCAGCTGAGCAGATGGTTTTGAAAGGTATGGATCTTACTGAGCAATCCATTATCTTTGGTGCAGTTTCCTTTCAGCTCTGAGAATAAAATGCCACCATTCACCCAAGATGACCCAGTCCCTGAATGAATCTGTTCCTTCCTAAGTTCTGCATCTCAGACATCCATCTGCAGCAAGCTTATAAAGTGTGTTCTAAGTAAGAAAAATGGAAGACAGGCAGACTACTTCCAAGGGAAGGACTGACAGTTTAATGGAAGAATACATATACCAAGTCTGTACATCAATCCACCACACCATAATTTGTAGGCTTCCCTCAACGTGGCACTTTCCAGATGTTTTAGACTACAACTCCCATCATATCCCAGTAAGTGTGGCCAAAAGATGGAGCGTGTGAAGCTGGAAAAAGCTGATAAAGTCTTCCAGAGAGTAGGTCTGGAATCTGCAAGTCTTCTGAGACTTTCAAGAGCCAAGATCATTTACACAGTAGACAATATTGAGTTACACAAATTGGATCTGTATGTCTAAGGCGAATCTCTGTGTTCACATGATGAAAAGGTCAGAACCTTTAAAGCCTATGCTTTCTTGCCTCTTTACAGGCTGCAAGAACCTAGAACATGGACAGATTCTGAAGGACCTGATGCAGACTCCCAATTTCCGAATTGCAGTGGTGCAAGAGGCAGATACCGTGGAGATCTGTGGTGCACTCAAGGTATCAGAATGGTCAGATCCTAGTAGTGCATCACTGCCCAGCTGCAGTGTGGCCTCTTGCCAGGGGAAGTCCTATGACAGTTCCATGGTGTTACATACTGAGACCAGAATCCTATGTTTGCCCAAACACTGACATAAGTACCCTGGTGTAGGAGGTGGTGGTAAGAGGAAAAGTGCCACAGAGAAAGGAAGTGGCTATGCAGGAAGAGAAGCATTGGAGAAATGGGCTGCTCAGAACCAGCAGGAGAGCCAACATGGTGTAGTGGTTTGAATGTTGGAATAGGACATGGGGAGACCAGGGGGTTTGAATCCCTGCTCGGACATGGAAACCCACTGTGTGAGCTTAAGAAAGTCACACTCTTTCAGTCTCAGAGGAAGGCAAAGGCAAGCTGCCTCTAAACAAATCTTGCCATGAAAACCCTATGATAGGTTTGCCTTAGGGTCAACTTGCCTTCCCAAGTTGGGAACAACTTGAAAGCAGACAAGAACAACAACAAAGCCAGCAGATTTTGGCTGCCTTCCATCACCACTACTGCACACCCCTGGAAAATAATGCTGCCACTAGTGGAGGGCACCATCAGGATTCTGGTCTAAGTTAGCTTCCTCCAGCCTGACAAACTTCAGATGTATTAGAAAATGGGTCCCATCATCCTAAGCCAACATGGCTAAAAGCTAGCCAGAGTAATGGTAGTTGTAGGAGACATATCAGTTCAAATTAGAAGAAACTTCTGACTAAAGATTAGGAAAAACTTTGTGAGGGTGAGAGCTGTTAGGACAGTAGAATAAATTACCTGGGAAAGTAATGGATTCTACTTTGTTGAAGGTTTTTAAACAGGTTGGATGGCCATCTCTCAGGGATACTCAATCTGTGAGGACTTTTGCTCTGACAGGAGACTGGACTAGAATCATAGAATCATAGAGTTGGAAGAGACATCAGGGGCCATCAAGTCCAACCCCCTGCTATGCAGGAACACACATCAAAGCATTCCCAACAGATGGCTATCCAGCCTCTGCTTAAAAACCTTCAAAGAAGGAGACTCCACCACACTCTGAGGAAGCATATTCCACTGCTGGACAGCTCTGACCATCAGGAAGTTCTTTCTGAGGTTCAGGTGGAATCTCCTTTCCTGCAGCTTGAATCCATTGCTTCTTGTCCTAGTCTCTGGAGCAGCAGAAAACAAGCCCACTCCCTCTTTGACATGACATCCCTTCAAATATTTAAACATGGCTATCATGTCCCCTCTTAAGCTTCTCTTCTGCAGATTAAACATACCCAGCTCCCTAAGCCATTCCTCATAAAGCATGGCTTCTAGACCCTTCACCATTTTGGTCACCCTCCTCTGGCCACATTCCGGCTTGTCGATATCCTTCTTGAATTGAGGTGCCCAGAACTGGACACAGTATTCCAAATAAGGTCTAACCAAATCAGAATAGAGTGGTCCCATTACCTTCCTTGATCTAGACACCATACCCCTATTGATGCAACCAAGAATCACGTTGGCTTTTTTGGCTGCTGCATCACACTGCTGACTCATGCTCAGCTTGTGATCTACCAAGACTCCTAGATCCCTTTCACACATACTGCTATCCAGCCACGTGTCCCCCATCCTATATTTGTGCATTCCATTTTTTCTGCCTAAGTGCCAGACCTGTTGAAATTCATTTTGTTAGCTTTGGCCCAGCTCTCCAATCTGTCAAAGTCATTTTGAAATTTGATCCTGTCCTCTGAGGTATTAGCAACCCCTCCCACTTTGGTGTCATCTTCAAATTTGATCAGCGTGCCCTCTACTCCTTCATCCAAGTCATTGATGAAGATGTTGAAGAGCACTGGGCCCAGGACAGAACCCTGCGACACCCCACTAGTCACTTCTCTCCAGGATGAAGAGAAGCCATTGGTGAGCACCCTTTGGGTTCAGTCGGTCAACCAATTACAATGACTAGATTATCTTTGTAGATTATATTATATTCCAATGGTATAATTCTATGGCTCTGCCTCAAGAGTATCAGGCTAAAGAAAGTTGATTTAGGTTCTCTTTTCCTCCCTCCACTCCATACCCTACACTCATATTGTGTGGAAGTCAAGACTCAAAGACATGGCTCTGCAGAAAACCATTTCTTGGTGTTACCATGAAACTGGTGCAGAGCAGAGACATAATAGAACAGAGGCGTCTCTAGCATAACGTATTTTGTTGTTGCTAGTGAGAGCTGGGCTCCAGCTGCCTCTCACCCTCAGGAAAGAGAGTGCTGCTTCAAATACCAAAGGGCACTTATCCACACCTAACCATCCGGAGCACCTTGCCTAACAAGAGCTATAAAGGTAGCCTGGTTCAAAACTTTGCTGGTAACTGATGATACATTATCTCCCTCCTTTCCCTCAGAACGTGGTGGCTGTTGGGGCTGGTTTTTGTGATGGGCTGGGCTTTGGAGATAACACCAAGGCTGCCGTCATCCGCCTGGGCCTGATGGAGATGATCGCTTTTGCCAAACTCTTCTGCAAGGGCAGCGTCACTTCTACCACCTTCCTGGAGAGCTGTGGGGTTGCTGACCTTATCACCACCTGCTACGGGGGCCGTAACCGCAAGGTGGCTGAAGCATTTGCCAAGACTGGCAAGGTGGGTGGAACCACCATGGTCTAACGCAGTTGTTTGTAGGGCTGCCAGCTATTCTTTTCTTAACACTCCACTATTCCACTATACCACAAGGAAATAGAAATATCTGGTTCTCTTTCCCATCTCTTGTTACATAACACTTTAGATAATTTGAAAAACTTCAAATACTAGTAACCCATAAACTAAACTGATAGTGCTATACATACTGCAGATAAGAATTAGGTGCTTGCCTACAGCCTACTTGGCATATTCATGGCAAAGTCAAGATTTTAGTGGGGAGTTGTCTGGTAATAATTCATTCCAATGCAGCAGATATTTGACAGCTTGCCTGGGAGTTACCTTCACTTGAAGGGTTGTTTTCTTCTTGCTATACATGAAGAAGATTACACTGTGAGTAACGGTGATGCGTTAGCTTTTAAGTACACCCACACACCATCCTTTGTTTTTCCCATTTTGATCTAGTAACTCTAGCTGCACTTGGAACAAACCGATCACTTCCCTCCAGCTGCTTCTTTCCTTTCTGTATATGGGCAACAGCTCGAACATGCAGTCCTTCAGATATTATTGGATGCAACCCAAACCATCACCCACCATTGGCTATGGTGATGAGGACAAAAGTGAGCTGCAGACCAACAATATCTGCAAGGCTTCCTGTGCCCCGCTCTGCCTCTGTACTTTGGAAGCTTGCTTCCACTGGTACTTTGCGGTAGTCACAGATTCAACACTTGGAGCCTGAGGAACAGACTACCCCTAAGCATGTTAAAGAACAGAGTATCCCTAAGCATGTTCTGTGAGCCTAATTATTTTCAGTACTTGGACTGGATCAAGCTCATTGTCTCTTCACATAGAAATCCACTCCTCACTTTCCTAGATTTTTTTTTATTTCAAATCTAGCAAGAGGAGGCAGTCATTTTGTTCATGATATTGCTAGAAAGCCTATTGCATATCACCCAAAGATCTGATGGTAAAACCGGAAATGTCTTCTGCCCACATTTGTTTTGAAAGATGGGACTAACCAAACAGCCACTCTCTCTGGCCAAGATTTCAGCTCCTACCTTCACAATGTTTTTGATGTTAGATGGTGCAATGTTTGTTTTGATTGCAATGCTGCAGCTTTTACAAAATCTGGAATACTCTGGCACAGACTGAGATGTCAGAGATGGGACTGGAGTGCACCCACTGGACCAGAGAACTTGGCGTAAAGGAGCTTGGCAGTCCAAGTAATTCAGGCACTATTTTTAGGGGCACAGTGAAGCAGCATGTCATCCAAGAAGCATGCCACAGGATCCCTTGCAATATTGCAGAGGAGGCTGGGAAGCTTCTCTCAAATTCTGTGTAGTGAATATCCCCTACAAGTTTATCAGAAAGGAATCCCACAGCACAGCCTACCAGATTGCATGGCATAAAATCCAGCTGGACCAACTCTTGTGTTCCATCTCCCATGTTGAGTAGGTTTAGGCCTGATTAGTACCCATTTTCATCTGCAAGAAAGAAATGTAATACAACAGGCTTCCCTGACGTGGACCATATCTACACCACATATTTATGTTGGTTTTATATACTTTTGTGTCACCATGCTTTCTCCTCCCAAAGAATCCTACAAATTGTACTTGGTGAAGACGCTGAGAATGATCTGTTAGAGATCCCTAGCAAGTGCACACACCCCTCCCTCCTTTACTGACTGACAGTTTAGATTCTCTGGCAAGAGAAAAACTGTTGAATCAGTTTAACTCAGTAAGGTAGGAATGTTCAAAAACAGAACCCATGAGAAAAATGTCCCATTCCAACAACATTTGACTAACTTGGAGAGGAAGGGCTATCTGGCAGCAGGCAATTACTCACACTTGGGCTGGGGCTTCATCTTCCCTTTGGCAGTCTATCGAGCAACTGGAGAAGGAGATGCTCAATGGGCAGAAGCTGCAGGGCCCTCAGACTTCAGCAGAACTGAACCACATCCTGAAGCACAAGAATCTGGTAGACAAGTGAGTCTTTGTGATTTTCTTCCAGTTTGCTTTGCATCAGTATCCACTGTCACTCAGCAGATACAAGTAGACACTGAGGACAGTTGCGTGATGGTAGCCACATCCTTATTTGCAGGACCGTCAGACAATGACAAAATGTTAGGCTGGTTTTATCATTTGGCTGTGCCCTGCACAGAATAATATACCTTATTTAATATTTTCTTGTTCATTGCCTATTAAAATAACACACCAGAACTACAATAATAAAAAGCCTTGATAATGCATAAATGTGTTCTTCATTCCCAAAATGTACCTATGCCAATTAATTTTTTTTTACCGGTAGTAGAAAAACTCAGTGAAAACTTTTTACCAGTGATGAAAATGTACAATTCTCCAGATGTTGTTGGAATGCAACTCTCATCAGTCTAAGCCAGGATAGCCAATGGTGAAGGACAACAGGAGTTTCAATTTAAGAATGTCTGGAGTTTCACAAGTTCCATATCTCCACTGTAAACCAATTACAGCTCATTGCCTATAGCACATCTCCCACTCTTTAAATATGGTGTCCTATTTGTTACCTGAATGGTTTGTGTCTTTAAGACTGTTTGATGGCCTCAGTGGGTACTTCCCTTTGTATCACAGAAGGTTTCCTGTTCCTCTCCTCAGACCCTCCCGTAGCCATAGGATTTGCTCAGTTTTGCTGTCTGCTTCTTTCCCCCTGCAGGTTCCCACTCTTCACTGCTGTCTACGAGATCTGTTACAAAGGCAAACCTGTCACCGAGTTTATCACGTGCCTACAGAATCATCCAGAGCACATGTGATTGGCCATGAGCCTTGTTCCAATGAGCAAAGGGATGGGAGGATATCCCTATCTGCTATCATACCAAGATGAGGCAAGGGACCCAATACCGCGCTCTGGGCAACCAGAAGAAGCTACCAACATAGGCCCACTGTGGCCAATAAATGTGGAATTGCTGGCTCTTTCACCAGGGATCCCTGCCATTTGCCAGTCCTGCTTTTGGTGTCCACCAAGTTGCCTCAACTCATCCAGTCTCCATCTTAGTCTTTGCTAGTTTGGTATATGCCCCTTCCCAGTCTCTGCAGCAAGCAAATTTTTGCTTTGATCTTCTTCTTCCAAAGAAAGAATGCCCTCGTCCTAGCTCTTCTCTGCTCCATTTCTCCACCTTAATATTAACTTCTCCAGCTGTGGCTTCAGGTTTGATCCCTGCTGGCTTTACCTGCCGTAAGGACTTGTCAAATGCCGTATCTGTCAGTGGGAAGGAGGAATAAATATGTCTGTGCCCTCATTGGCCAGGCCTGGAGCATAAGAAGCATCAGGCATTATTAAGAATAGCACTTAGTAATGGGTTCCCTATGTCTCTCTCTTTGTAAACTAAGAGGCTTGGCCTTGACATCCCTGGTATCTGTGGAAATGGGAACTGTAGCCATGAATGTGAATACTGTACTGTATTTTGGAAGAATAAATACTTAAATGAGAAACTAGTACCTGCTCAACCAAAAGTATGAATCCTGGTTCCCTGCTACACACAGGACAAAACTGAGAGGGAGATATTGAAATCTCAGCGGCTTGGATGAGTGAGGGGGAAAAGGAAGGCCATATTGCCAACAAAGGCAAAGAACTGCTGTACCCAAGACCTAGTGCGCTTTCATCCTTGTCCTATTGGGAGACAGTTGCATTTCAACTGTGAACTGAGAAATGAATTATTACCCTTGCTAAGCCACACACAAAAAACAACCTTGGAATACATGTTCAAAAGCTCAGACACCTCCTTCCAACATACATTTTTGGAAATAAGTCCCACTAAACGCAAAAAGACTTAACCATGAGTGAGCATGCAGAGGGATGAGCTAAAAACAACCTTCTCATTGAATAGACTTTAAACACTTGGATAGACCTAACTCATTCCAATGAATACTGTGCAGTGGGGAGTCCATTAAATCATGGGTAAGAATCATGTAGTCCTCCAGATGCTGCTGCACTGTAACTCCCAGCATTCCTCACCATTGGCTGTGTTGGATAGGATTGCTGGGAGATGCAGTCCAGCAGCATCTGGAGGGCTGCATGATTCCTGCTGTGTACTAGATTACTGGCAGAACAGAGGCAGCAGGTTATGAATGTTCTGGGAGTGTGATGTTGGTGAAGCTTTTGCTTCTTGGCTGGAAATACTCTCCAGAGCAGGAGGCTTGCAGACTCTACTGTGCATACGATGGTGGGAGTGGGTCATTCCACAGGGTTTTCCCACCAATGTGGCTAGCTTGTCTCCCACTTTCTGAAGTGACCTTTCAGTCCTGCCTGCCCCCCTCCCGTGGCAATTTAATCTGCTGATGCAGCAGGAGTTGCTGTGCCTTTTATTAGACACTCAGACTCATTAGATACCCTGTGACCTTTCTATTTAGCCAATGAAATAAATACATAAATGTAAACGGGGGGAGGGGGAGAGATGCTCCCTGCACCCCAACTGAGATGACCCTGGATGTGGCCTTCCTGTCTCTCCTCTGGGAGAAAGTGGGAGAGGAAGTAGCAACCACTCATTCTAGTGGGACTGAGTGGTTCCTCTAGAGTTTTTTCTCCAATTTGCTGCAGCCTCTGTAGGGAAAATACTCAGCCTCTCATATCAGTTTCCTCTTCTATACAGCCTAGGTCTGGTTCCCCATAGAGGGAGATGCCAGATATCCTGTAGTCTATCATCTCCACTGTGAGAACTCTTACCATCAAGGTGCTTGCATTCAAAAATCAGCTTCTCTTGCCAGCTGCCTCTAATTTGGAAAGATTGTTTTTAAAAACCTATATCTCCCTTGGTCATACAGCCTCAGGGACTCACAGAGATACTATCCAAAAAGTAACTTTTCTAAGCTCCAACAGCCAGCCATCCTTACATGTTAATTTTTGTTTGGCTGTCTTATCTCAAAAAGTTTTAGGAAAGAGGCAAACTGTTCTTGAACTCATATAGTGAACTACTAAGTGTTATCTCACTAAGCGTGAATAAGGTGGAACATTAAACTCTTTTCATGCAACTTTCAAAATCAGACTTTTTCACTTCCTACCTCTATGGTTGACTATTGATACAACTCCATTGGGGAATGTAATGTTTTTCAAAGGAATACAAAAATGGTCTTTGCTCGTGAATGGTCACAAACAAAATTTCGAATAGAAAACTTGTGTTTCTGGTGCCAGCTAAAGGAGAGAGGTTTGAGAATCTCAAAGCTTGCAATTTCCATGTTGCATGACAGCTTTTAATGTTTACTGATTTTATACCATATACTTAAGAATACCAGCACTGGTGTTTGATAGCCAAGAACCCAGTTTTCTTGCACATATGATCATTTTAGTATCTTTAAGCTACCTTGGTTTCAATATAAAATCAATTGAACCTTAATGGGCCAAATTTGGCCATGAATATTGTACTACTGAACACTATAGCATATCACAAGAATAGCATTAGACAACCATGAATGGTGCCTTGAGCTCTTTGGAAGAAAAGCAGGATATAAATGTACCTAAATAGCCAACACATAAACAAATAAATAAAATGACACAGCTAAATTGTTGTTCATATTTGTGGTATCTTGGTAGCTCAGTATAAAAACAAGTGCATTTTTTAAATTAACTTTTCCCAAATTCTCCAGGGGAGTAGCCCCATCTCTGGGTTCCATGGAATACTTTTACTTGCTATGAATAATGTCTATTAATACTTTGCATCATGTGAACTGATTACTCATGCAATAATGCTTATTGTTACTTCTAGCACTGTTACATCTAACCCAAGTACTTTTACTAGCATGATCAGACACAAAGGAAGACTCCTGTGCATTTAACAGCTGTGTAGCAGAGGAACTTCCAATAGGTTCAACGTCTATAACCATCATGTGATGAGTGCTCTCACCCAAATTCCCTTCTTCATATAACAGGAGCCCTGCCTCCCTTTGTATCTGGTTACTTAACCCATTAATGATACACCACTGTTATTAGCAGGGGGAGGGTATAATGTAGATGCAGATTAGAGCTGAGAAGCAGCATCAACTCAGGGTAAACTGTGTGTGAGTACAGAGAGCTGCTCCTTGAAACTCTGTATAGAAGAGGTCTAAATGACAAGCTCCCTGCCCTTTGCAGTTGCTATAAAAAGTCTTCCCTTTGCCATTTGGAGTTATGTTCTGCCAACACAGCAGCCTGTTAAGGGCTGTTCTCAGCCTTGAGAAGGGACAGCCTTAGCATAAGAAATAGGATTAATCTTTACTGCGGTTTGAAGGGATGAGACAGATAATTGTGAGCATTCCCTATTCTGCCAGAAGTATGCTCTCACCGTGAGGAGCTGAGAACTCTCAAAACATACAGATTACCATATTTACAACTATATAACCTACAACTTTTTGAACTGAAGAAAATAACATTTATTTGGCAGATACAAGGAGGTCTTATGAAAGTCCTTGCTCTTGACAGACTTCTAGCAGTACTGAACAGACAGAACATGTTGAAAACTTGTCTGAAAAAAAAGGAAAGCAAGCACTGGTACTGGTCCAGAGATATAAATTAACATTAGGCAGAAAACACAGCTAGAAATTCCAGGCCAAGGAGAAATCCTCTTTACATTCCTAGGATAATTTGCTGGATGGAGATAATGGTAGTGATAGGAGAAATAATATATATGAACATGGCTCCAACTACCTGCTCTTAATTATTACTGTAGCTCTCAATTTTCCAAGCCTTAATTAAGTACTCCTAAGAAAACTGGCCTAAATACCTAGAAGCACCAGATTCCATTTGACCTTGGAAGCGAGTCAGGGTCAGCTGTTAGTACTCGGATACCACAAATAAATACCTGGTGCTGTAGGCTCTATTTCAGAGGAAGGAACTGTCAAAACCACCTCTAAATACTTCTTGCCTAAGAAAACCCTATGAAATTCATGGGGTCACCGTAAGTAGACAGGTGACTAGAAGGTGCACACATATGCACAAGAATACAAAAACCTGACTCTTAAAACAAGCAGGGACCCTGCCGAAGAATTTCTGCACAGCTGCAGATTGGGTGGCACTGAGAGAAGTAGCTACCCCAGACAATGCAGGATCTTGGCCTTTATTTTGTTTGTTGGTAATCTCCTCTACCAAGGAGTTATATGTGGCTTTCCTCCTTCCTGCTGTATACTCACCATAATCCTGTAAAGTAGAGTGAGAATGACCCACAGTCACCCACTGAGTTTTGATGACTTAGCAGAGGCTTGAACCCAAATCTTCCAAGCTCCCATCCAACACTATGCACTGTGCATAGCTATATGGCTGGACAGTGGCACTAGATCTGGGTGGCCAAAGCATGCAGAAGATGTCTCTCTGATCTAATCCATTCCCAATGGCTTTTCACTTTTGCATGCCCCATTGCAATACCGGGTTATACTTGTCAAGTGCCAGGGCAGCTTTTCCCCTGGACTGGCTACAGATCTTGAGACATATCAGATAGCCCTGTGCCAGCAGTGTCAGCAATTTTTTTAGGGTAACTATAAATAGCAGACAGAAAGCTGGCATTTCAGATCAGCACAGCTGTAACTATTGCTCCTCTCCACTCAATGATTCACAACACGGTTCCTTAAATGTTCCAAGGCCAAGTTCAACCGCACCACTGTTTTGGATGTGGGGAATTTCACCGACACTGAGAATGTTGTGATGAGAGCTGAAGGAGAGCTACTTTCCAGCAGTTTAGCAAGAACTGTCTGCAAATCCTGAATGCACTAATGTATTTGCACAAGGCAGCCCTGGTTCAACGTCCAAGAGAAATTACTGATTTAAAATAGTTTAGCCTCACCTTTGTATTTAAACAGCCCAAGAAGCAAACTGATAAAGAAACAAAAAGGCAGAGTGTCAATATACAATAGAGATTCTTTTTTCTTGAATGTTTGCACAGAAGAACGATTTAAAGCAGTGGTTTGTAACCTGGTGTCTGGGACTCCTGGGGTTCCATGGATGCCTCACAGGGGGGCCACAAAGCCCTACTGCTGAACAGCAACATCAGTGGCAGCAACAGTTACTTGGCAGCAGAGAGTGTGATGATGCTGAGGGAGCAGTTTCAACAAGTGAGCAGTTTCAGTACCCACACTACCAACTATGCATCCCTTATGAAAGGGATACAGCAGCAGGCATGTACACACACCCAAACTATGATCCTGGAGACCAGGATTTGAATCTCTACATGGAAACTCACTGGGTGACCTCAGGAAAGTCACGTTCTCTCAGTGTCAGAGAAAGACAAAGGAAAAAAATCTTGCAGGAAGATTATTTCTGGATTCTTCTCATTACTTGAAGGAACAGCACTTTTCACATATAGCAATGTATTATTATCCGGGCAGATCAGGCACGAGCAATCTCCCCAGTTCACTTTTCTTTCTTAATTAATAATGCAGTTTACTGCTAATGTGGGAAGCAGCTCACCTAGACACATATTTTAGTCCCTCTCTGCCCCCTTCCCCATTTAGGTATTGCTATTTAGTCTGAATATTTAGATATTGCTATTAGTACTAAATTTTTAAAAGTAATTTTCCTCCATCTTATAGGATGTTTGGACTAAACTGATGACAGTAGGTCTAACTTAATGTGCCAAATCTCTGTTAATAACATTAAGCGTTTATGTTACACTTTTCTTAAGTTCTCAACATTTTTCATGTATCTTATTACAACAAGCTTGATAAAAGTCCTAGGCCTGGTCCACGGCCAGAAGATACAGCCAACTTGCTGTAAACTGAGCAGTTTTAGCTCTAAGGTGGCCGTTGTTGTTGCTATGTATCTTTAAGTTGCTTCTAACTTATGGTGAGCCTAAAGCAAACCTATTACGGGGTTTTCTAGGGCTGAAATATGTGATGTACCCAAAGACACCTAGTGGGTTTTCTTGGCTGAGCAGAGAACTGAATCCTGGTCTCCAGTGTCGTAGTCAAACCACTATACCACACTGGTACTCAAGTGGACTTATAGTCTGCTTAAAAGAAGATAGTCCTACTGTTGCCGCAAAATTGCCTGGAGCCTAATCTATGGAGCCTAATCTATGGAGCCAATGAAACAGAGACTCTTGAGTGAAGTACGAAGGCAGATTTTAATTAAGACAGTTAAAGATTATAATTAAAGATTTCAATTGAGCAATTGGACCAACCCAAAATTATTATGAGCCGTTCCCAATTACACTTCCTCTCCTAAAATGTAAACCCTTCAGTCTTTCCAAAAAAATACACATTAACACTCTTAACTGGCTAACAGCTTTGCATAGCCAGCCCTGTCACAGCTGCTTCACTAATCTTTACATGATTTTTCTCCCTCCTGTCCTAAAAGTTTAATTTTTATCTAAGCTCTACCTAAAAGTACCAAAGGTCTTCTGCTTTTCCTTATCTCTCTAATTCCTAGCTGGCTCTAGCCATATCAGGATCCTTTCTCTCTGTTCCTCTTTTGCTAAAAGCATGTCTTCTTGGTCACATTTTAACTCCCACATCTTGCTTAAAGGCACATATTCATCTACTAAATATGCTAAATATACTAAATATTTTTCAATTATTTAAAGCATTTTTTTTTTAATTTTAAGCACTATCACTACTTTGAGGGCTACTTCTCTCTGTGCAGCTGTTCAGTCCAAGAAATAAAGTTTAAAATTAAAGGCACACAAGATGAGAGAGCAGGTACTTTGAAATTTTTGGTCAATAGCAAGTACCCAAAATTCAAACTGAGCAGCCAAACCAGTCACCTGGTGCAGGTTTCCCCATTATTGTGAAATGTATTGCATTTCTATTTAAATTAGGCTAATCATCTGGCATCTCTATATACACACAAGCCTTTTTACTGATGCATTTCTTCTTTCCTGATGATGCAGAAGTGGCCACCTTATTTAGCTCTGGCCAATGTCCTGATGACATTGGCTGCCACATTGATTGCTTAGCATTGCAAGATGGGAACAAAGGCGCTTAAGTTTCCTAAGGTGACTACTAGCTGAAGCTGAAAGAAAAATCCAAAACAAGGATAGCAAGAGAGGCCCGCTATCCCTCTTGCTATAATAAAAACACAAATCTAGACCTTTTATGAACAAGTTGAGTTCATAGGTGGATTTAAATGCTTCCATGGCCTCCAAATGTTCCAGTTTGGCAGGGAGAGTCCCAATGAATCCCATCAGCCCACTTTATCAGCTGCTTTTAAAACATTTCAGGTTCTATTTCCACTTCCCACCTTGTCTTCTGCTTAGTTCAATTGATGCAAACTCAGTTCAAAGTGGGAGAAACAGTTTGTACTCCATTAACTCGGCAGAGGGGAAAGAAGGGGGCATAATCCCGCTCTTCTTCCCAGTAGGCCCAGGCAAAGGCAAGGTGCTGGCAGCCTCCCTTAGCTGGGGTTTTCTTCCCCATTAATAACTTTTGCCATCTTGCCCACACTCTGAGGTTGCTTGGCCACAGGTGTCCTGGTGACACACTGGAAGGTGCCTCAAGAGAGGGAGGGAGAGGAAGGTGGGGACATGCTTTGTATAGGTACCCTATATTCTTTTTTCTGTACCCTATAGGTACAGTTTCTACCTATAGTTTCTACCTACAGTTTCTCTGTACCCTATAGGTACAGTTTCTCTCTTTTGGTGCCTGAACTTCCTCATTTTTTATTTTTTTAATAATCTTTATATCGTACCTTTACAATGTTTCTCCTATTACCTTTCCCCATTCGGGGATTATCCCCTTGTTACCCTAAATTACTAATTTAACCCATCATCCTTCTATTAGATAAATATTTCTATTTAAGAAAGTAATTGTATCTTTTTCGAAATATAATTGTATTCTTTTTTTTTTTTGACCTCATGGGAGAGAACAGTTATGTTTTTTGTTCTCTCAGAATTTATTTATTTTGTTAAATTACCAAGTTATACAAACAATCAGAAGAAAAGGAACAGACATAAATTACACAATATTAATAATAACATATTCATCTAAATGAAATCGCAACTCTATACATAAAATAAACTATATATACTCTGAGAGTAGATTTAATATTTGTCTATACATTTAATATTGATCTAGCTATTAATAATATTTAATAAACTCTTAACACTGCTTATATTCATCATCCTTATCCTCCAAAACTATAAAAATAATTAACCAAATGTATTTAAGATATAATACATATTATCTTTATCATAACTTTATCATAACTGCTAAATCCTCATACAATAAAATTGTCCTTCCAATTATCCTTCCATAATTTACTCATTGGAGCCCATTCCCTTACTATCTTATTTCTATGCAACTTCTCATTTAACATAGCGGTTAACAGGTCCATTTGAAACATTTCATACAACTTAATTAACCAATGAAATATAATTGTATTCTTAACCTATTCGTAACCTATATCTTATACAGATCTTATATATATATATTCTTCATTCACTAACTTCTTTATGTATTGTTCCTCTTCTCATGCAAAACATGGAGAGGTGAAGGAAAATAGACGAATACATAGAACTAGAAAGACTTACGGGGTGACGTATGGGTATGTGAAATTTTGTATAAAGTAAGAAATGTGGATGTTTTAGAACAGCGGTTCTCAACCTGTGGGTCGCGACCCTTTTGGGGGTCGAACGACCCTTTCACAGGGGTCGCCTAAGACCATCGGAAAATACGTATTTCCGATGGTCTTAGGCTCCATTCCCTCCTCAGTGGTGGTGCGCAAGCGCGAGCCATGCGCTTGCGTCCTCCTGCCCCCTTTGGTGGGAGCGCGTGCGGCCACAGTGTCGCCACAGCAGGAGTGGTGGTGCGCAAGCCACGCACTCGTGTCCTCCTGCCCCCTGTTCAGAAGGGACTGAAATCGCTCCCCTTCTCCACTACTGGGAGAACCTCCCATCTGACGGGCCAGCTTGGAGGGGGCAGCAGCACTGGGGGCAGGCCCCCTCCTCGCCACGGCCCCTGCCCCACTTGCCACGGATGGGGGTGCTGTGGAAGGGCTGGGGAGCTGCAAGGCGGCGCTTTTCCGGGGGGGGGCGAGCTGCGCCCGGCGCAAAAGACAAAGGCACTGGGATTCCTCCCCCCGCCCCCCGGCCAGGGTTGACACTCTGGAAACTTTTCCCTCACTGCCCCCCCAGCAGAAATGAAAGCAAAGCAGAAGCAGAGCCGGGGGGGGGTTCTCGGAGTTTTTTCCTGGGGGTGACGTGCGGTTCCTCTTTCCCTCCCTGCCCGCCCCCCCTGTTCCTGGCTGGCGAGGCGGCCTTTGCCGGGGGGGGGGAGGCATTGTAAATAATAAATAAATGATTTTATGGTTGGGGGTCACCACAACATGAGGAACTGTATTAAAGGGTCGCGGCATTAGGAAGGCTGAGAAGCACTGTTTTAGAAGAAATGGAAGACTGGTATAAAAGGATGACATGAGCTGAATAAGATAATGCATGAGAAGATGAACTTCCTTATTATTGATTCTGAAAAGTTTCTGCGTGAACAGCTCAACTCCTCGTCCCATCCCAGCTCACTCTCTTGGGCTCTCTGCTCCTTGTGTTTAGGACCTGTTGCCCTCAGCAGGCCTGGGTGACCTCCCTCAGAACCCCCAGGGGAATTGAAGATCCCCGAAAACTACACGCCCCATGATGCACCGCGGCGCGACTACGCTTTTTCACTCGTCATTTCCGCTGGAGAGGATGCGGAAGTGCTTATGGCTACTTCCTCGTGTCCGGAAACAGAATAGTCTAGCATTCCGATCTCTGTGGCGCCAGGCTTTCAGACCACGTGAACCTACGACCGCAGGACGCTCCTAGACTTATTGAATTAGACTCACACACAAAGCCCGACTTTCGGGTTGACCGTAGAAGAAAGGTTTGAAACTTCTCAGAGCGGAATTGAGAGCTGCCTATAGGAAACGGCGGAGAAGTCCGGGATGCGCAGCGCAACCGTGCCCAAAAGTGTTACGTCAAAAAAAAAAAAAGGTTTGAGCATTAAAGAGTGCGACGCTTCTGCCTGTAGACAGAGCAAAACATCGAACATTTCCGCACGACACTCTTATAGCGCGATGATTCCACTTTCAACCTCCTATGGAATCCTGGGGTTTGCAGTTCCGGGAGGGGCCGGCCGGCCCCTCCGGAACTGCAAACCCCAGATTCCATAGGAGGTTGAAAGTGGAATCATCGCGCTATAAGAGTGTCGTGCGGAAATGGCCATCTGCTGCAGATAACGGGCCGTCGGACCGGCGGGAAGGGGAGGAGGAAGCAGAGCCGCGGGTTTCTGCGCCCCAGAGGAACTCGCCGGGGGGGGGGCGGGGAATTCACAGGACAGGACCAGTATTAACATGCTGTATAATTTCCCCCCTAGAAGGCAAAGGTTTTCCCATGAAGTTAATACATTGAAGGCTCCACGTTCTGGACTACTGGCTGCACGCGAAGACAGAACCCTGGCCATGTCCGCACTCGCCTGCGATAGCGCGATGATTCCACTTTCCACCTCCTATGGAATCCGTCCGGCCCCTCCCGAGACTGCAAACCCCAGGATTCCAGAGGAGGTGGGAAGTGGAATCATCGCGCTATCGCAGGCGAGTGCGGACATGGCCCCTGTTAGCCTAGATCAGTCGGCACAGTACTCCAGCCCATCGGCAATGGGTTGAACAGAGGAAACGTGCAACAACATTCCCTAACATGTTAACACCCCAGCCGCCCCGAGGGCTCCCTTGGCCAGTGTGAGACACGCTTTTCCGGTTTCCAGGCAGCCTCACGCCGCACCCCAATAACCCCCTCCCCCGTTTACACGGTCACCTACTCACCTTCCTCCTGCCTCTGTCCCCCAAAGGCCATCTTTAAACCTGAGCTTGTCCCCTCACTACCATGCCCACAAATTTGCAGGCTTAAGTCCACCAAAGCTTACCCTACCGATTTCTTTCTCTCAGGCCATGTCCGCACTAGCCTGTTATAGCGCGATGATTCCACTTTCCACCTCCTATGGAATCCTGGGGTTTGCAGCTTAAGCGGGGGCCTCAAAGGATTCCATAGGAGGGTGAAAGCGCAATAGCAGCATTTCTCAAAGGCCCCTCCCTAAACTGCAAACCCCAGGAGTCCAGAGGAGGTGGGAAGTGGAATCCTAGCGCAGAAATGGCCTGAGTCTCAAAAGTGGAAGATTAGGCGGCGCTCTATTTTTTCCTATCTCTAGCCGCGCGCAAAACCCTGAGTTAAACTTCCTTAAAGGAAGACTGACCCGACCCGGCTGCGGGGACGAGAAAGAAGGCGGAATTACCCAGAAGGCTTGTCGTCGTCGTCGAGCAAGAGCCCGGAAGTGAAAAGGGTCCGCCGAGCGGGGCAACAAGGTGACAGGAGGAGAAGGTGGGCGAGGGAGCGGCTGCCAGGTAGGCTCGCCCGGTGTTTCTCCTGTGTCCCCTTCAGGGCTGGCAGGTCTCCCCAATTATGAGGGCGGGCCCCTGAGAGGATGTTGAAAGTGGAACCATCGCGCTATAACAGGCTAGTGCGGAAAGGGCCCCTAGAGTCGTAGTACAACGCCCAGTTGGGAAAGTCCCCAGGGAAAATTGTGGCCCTGTAACTGCTTGGGATCGTAGGCGGGGTTGGTGGGTCGTATTTGTGTGCCTTCCCCTATGCGAACAATACTGTTGGGAAGGGGAGGGGGTGTGGGAACCCTGCAGAACAGTGATTGGATTGTTACACTGGGCTTGGGGGGGGCACCCAGCTTAAAAGTCCCTGCTCTGCTAGGATGCTCATCGGGTGACCTTCAGTACCTTCCACAGGTGAGGATGATGGAAGGATTAAACTGATGGAAGGACGTCCTGTGCCTTTTTTTTTTCTTCAGGGAGGTTATAGGAAGGCAAAATATAAGGCTAATAAACAGGCAAAATAAAGCAAACGCTTCAGAAAACTAGTAAAATGAAGACTTGATTGGAAGGTTTTTCACCCTAATAGTTTTCTCATTTGAGAGGGTTTTTAAGGGGGTGGGGGATTAAGATTCTCTTCTTTATCAAGTCTGAAGTAGTACAGTCCACTGTGTTACTACTTTACTCAGCCTGCATCATTCCATCCTACTCCCTGCAGGGGGTTATTCTCTCTGTACTCGTCCTTGTGTTTCTGGCCATAAGCTGAGCCACCACCTCCAACACACCACTAGCTAGCACCAGCCTGGACGGAGATAAGTGAGGGCGTTTTTGCTGGTGAATTTCCTGGCATCTTTTCCCAGTTAACATCCACAGTCTGCTCCCTCTCCAATGTTCTGGATGTAGATGTTTTTAAAATGTGAGTCACCTTGAAGATTGCAGGCCAAAAGCCAAATGCAGAACTAAGCCTACTTGAGTACTGTGAAGTTGCCATGTTCAAAAGAAACTCAATTTGAACACTGCAGAACAGCAAGTGATCTTTCTTCAGAGCTACAAATGTGGTCGTTTGGTTATATATCTGTACTTAATGTGTCACTAGTCATTCAGAATTCATATTTAATCAGTACAAACCCAATAGTGAAGATCCTTATGTGGCCATAACCTCACCACAGATGCAAGAGAGCCAGGTAGTAATGGGGTTCAGGTGTAGAAGGTGGCCCACATATGACTTGGTAATGGTTAGGCACACTCAGTGGGAAGGAGCCGGAAAAAGAAGTCTGCCTGGAATTCTGAAAAGAGGTACACAGTGCGACATTTTGCTGCACTTCCCACTTCTGCTCTAAAAAATGCTTGTATTGCTTCCATTCTAACTGAAGGAAAAACTATACTTGGTAATATTGGTATTTTATTGTCAAGAGTCAATTTAAAAAGCCAATAAAAAGTGTATCTATGGTAAATAGGCAGTAAATGTGCAGGCTGGTGAAATCATAACCACACTAACTTCTAATTTTTACACGGGACCGATCTCTTGAACTGCCACCTGGTTTTAAAACTGTCCTCACCAGTTTGCCCATCAGTCTGTCCAAATCTATCACCTCCCTGTCCCAGCTTTTCTAAGAAAATATCTGTGCAGCATCATAATTCTTTTGAGCTTTTTCTTGCCATGTGAGCAGAGGTGTGAACGTTCATGTCCACCATGTTAAGATAATTGGAAGTGGATTGTAGATTAAAAATCAGAGGAACAAATGGGAGTTTCAGGATCTCCCACAACCACATCTGTTGCCTCTGAAATACTGAAGAACTTTTAATTACATTTCTAAAATGTTAAGCAGCGTAAAAACAAATATTGTTCACCTACATCCCTTCTCCTTATGCCCTTGCTTGAGGAGAGCCACTTGCCTTGTGCAAATTTACTAGTTTGCTGTGATATGTGCTTTCAGAGTTATTCTGCTAACAGATCCTTGTACAAAGTTAAGAATCCAGAATTCACTTCAACATCTAACTTTGAATATTTCAGAAGAAAAGAGAGGTCTCTGGGGTTTTTTTCTGAAATATTCAAAGTTAGATGTTCCTTACCGAAACAGTGATCCAAAACATAGACTAAAGATGTGTTGGAAGCACACATTTCTAGACAAGGGCCACTCTCATTGACATGTTCAAAAGGCATAAGCCATGCATGTACAGTGAACATTTATGTATTGACAGTTCATATCTCATCTTGAGTTTCTTCCACAACACATGCTAATAAACAAGTGTTTCACCTGAAACGTGAAGCTCCTCTGAATCTTGTATAAACAAATCTTTGAGTATTTACATGCACAGTACTTTCAAGCAGCTGTGACACTTTCTGAAAATACATCAGTAACTACTCTTTGTCAGGTATAATTAAAAAGATTCTGTTCTTAAAAAGCAAGACTAAAGTAGATAATTGAGTATCTCAGAAACTGCAGCAAAGTCAGATTTCATCTCCCCAGGAAGGAGATGGCCTCCACTTTCTTATGGGACTAGATGGTATACCTCACTACTTTATACTACTCACCAATGTATTGCTGATAACATAAACCTGCACCTGCACTGTTGATTTTCATAGGCTAATTTTCCGGAAAAGCCCTACAGATTCTTCTTTTGAAAGCTTAAATAGTGATCTACCTCTTTGCTTTCCCCACAGCAATAATGGTTTCTGCAAAGCAGTTGGCTGACTTTGGCTATAAGACATTCTCTGGCTCCATGATGCTCCTTACGCTGTATGGTGGCTACCTCTGTAGTGTCAGAGCATATCGCTATTTCCAAAACAGGAGTGCCATGAAGCAGCTTGAGCAGCAGGAGGTAACATCTGCAGTTAAGGACTGAACACTGCCTCCCAGCATCTGACTGTATGACGCTTACTGAACCTGAACAGGAGGTGTCTGTGCTTCGGCACACACTTCTACCACAGTGCAGCTGTGAGAATTTTGGTCATAAAGAGGGATTTTGAGCACTAATGTTTTAAGAATATGGAAACAGGTCCACAATTATGTAGTTATTCAGTTTTCTGGTTACAGCTTCTTACCTGTCTGTAAATAGGAGCAGAGAGCCTCTAAGTATAAAAGATACGTTCACAGATTTCTTTTCCCCCTCTGTGTTGTCATGTTCTTCTGCCTTTTGAAAGGAGAAGGCCAAAGTAGGATATTTTGTTCCTTTCTGTCTGAAGCTAGATATGCATTATGTCCTGCTATTTACTGATGTCTTGACCCAACATTAAAGCAACTGACCAGTGTTGTTGTGCCTGTTTCAACAATATAGGTTTGGGAGTCAGTTTTCAAGATGACAAGCCATGCCAACATGAAAACAATGTAAAACAAAACTAGTTTTGCTTTTCCTGTATTTTTGGTCATTTTTTTCATGGGGGAGAGCTGTTGCATTTCAATGTTTTTAGTCTGGATGATTTTTGGATCTCCTCAATCTAAACATCAAACAAAACACTGGTGAAAGGTTTTATATCCCTGCATTATGACCATGCATAAATGATATTGGTCTCTTGTCTTTGCTTAGCCTAAGCCATTCAGAAGCTGGGGCACCTTCACAAAAGTGAAAACTGTTAAGACAAATACTACATAGCTTTATATTTGCCCTGTGTCATGATTAAGGAGATACAAGTTGTAATAGATATTTGATGGTACAGATAAGGTAGGAATTAAGATGTTGGCAACAGTGCTTTACATATTACACCAAGCTTAGCCAGAAAAGTTGTGAACAGCTGCATGGATTTACTAACTTAATTTCAGAGGGTCATTTTGGATTCTTAAGTAACACTGTAAATTTCTCCACAGATAAACATAAGCACCACAAATGTTAACTTAAAGTAGAAATGAATGGAGTCTCATAGGAAATGTTTCTGACTTTGAGAAGCAGATATTTAAATTGCATTTTGCTGTCTGTTTGTGAAAAATGGGAAATGAATGGCCCTCCAAATTTTGCTGGACTCAAAGCCCTAACATCCCTGACAACTAGCCAAGCTGTCTGGGATTGATGGGGATAACAGGAGCATCATGTAAGTGTTCAGTACTCAGCTGAATATTCAGAAATGAGTAACCATTTCTTCTAAATGGGACTCTAAGGAGGAACTATGTGGTGACATAACAATACAGTGACTGAACTTGCTAATTCAGAGTTGCAGAAGTACAGCTGTGCATGAGCATGCATATTTTGTTTGCAAGAGCTACACTGCACACGAAAATTTATGCTATACAACTCTATTGTAGGATCTTTGGCCTGTAAAAGGATAATTGGAAACTATTGGGTCAGAAGTTTTTGGTTTTAAAGTTTGTATACTAGGAATCAGATAATCACACATCAGAGGTCCTAAAGTATCCAAAAGGTAGAGAGTATCACTATTTTCAACTGGAAGAGGAAATGCAATGATGCTTTAAGGGACAAATCTCACATGACGGTAGTCTCCATAGACTCTTCATGAGTAAACAAGGCCATCATTGCTTTCATGTGTGAGAACCAACTCCTCTATGTGGATGTGGAATATCATTCACACAGGCTTACCTTGATAACCTGTTGAATCACTTCCACTAATTTTTTAATTGTTCTGCAATATTCAAACTTCCAGTTGACTGTACAGTATTCCTGTAGGAGCATGGCAATGAAAAAGAGTTTGCAAAGTCTAAGTGATGTCCAGATGACCTTCCTCAGTAAAGTAAAAATGCACAGAACCATTCTTCAAGCAAAAATTTTAATCACAGAGTAAACAATAGTATAAAATGATAATAACTCATGGAATTTTCAAAGTCCTGGTCATGACAACACTTTGCTGCCTTCCATGTCCCCTGCAGTACCTTTGAGTAAAAGGGGAGGGGGCAAGTCCATATGGGTAGCCTCTCCTTTCCAGTGGGAATATACCACAAGGTTCTGAAGCAAGTGTGGCACATGTCCTTCTCTTCTCAAAATACAGAGACAAGTTTGCACCTTGCTCAAAAGGAAAAGTCAGGAATACATATTATCCATGTCTATTATCCTAGCCCACAAATCCATCCATCTCTTTCTGTAATTCCTTTGTGACATCAAATCTGTAGAGTATGTGGTTTTAAGAGATCAAAGTGAAGACTCTGGAGATGCTACCCAGTACCCCTATCCCCAAAAGAATGAATGCTAGCTTTTTCTTCCCCACCCAAAGAAAACATACAAATTTGTCACTGGGACGTCATGCACCACTGAGCAAATCCTTCTCCTGTGTCTCTCTACCACAGCCACACGCTTGCCATGGTTAACTGTAGAACAGACCACACCCTTTAGGGTACAGCTTTGGCCCTGGCTTGCAGGAGCATAGACCAGATCAAACTAGACTATACAGTCATCAAATCTTGGGAATGCAATTAAATGGGAGCCAGAACCATGTGGAAAATCAGAGCCCCAACTAACATACATCCTCTCTTAAGTTTGAGCTGATCTTCGCAACAAGCCCCTTTCCTCTCTCTCTCTCTCTCACACACACACACCATAACAAACATGCAACACTATTAAATACAAAATGGGTTATTCTCTTTAAAAAGTGAAACCAGAAATTGCTGTTGCACAAATAATCAGCTTGATCTCTTCTGTGCAAGACTGCCTGCACTGTCCCTGTTTCAGATTTGCTGGAGGAATTGAGGGTGAAGGCGCAGCTTGATTAAAGATTTCTTGGGAAAGTGGAGCGTGACAAATTCAGACATTTGAATGTGAGTCTATATTTTCTGACAACCTCTCAGTCCCAGAATTTTACTCCTCTTCTGCCCACTGGTCACTGGTCACATGGCCATTAATACGACTGGCTTCATTGCTTGAAGGGCTAAGGATTCCTTTTCTATTCTTTGAAGTCACATCTTCCTCTTCAGAGCTACTCTCCACATCACTGCGCTCATCTTTTGATACCTGACAGAAAGAAAAAGAGGTAAGTCTATTGCAAATATAGGCATTTCTTCAATAATTCTTTAAGTATTAGGTGCTGTGTAGCATGCACAAATGCTACATGTAGCTCTTTGTTGTTTAAGCTGCATTGTTTTCAAATTCAGGTAGGAAGCTTAAGAAAAGCAACTGGGGGGAAAAACAATACAGAAAATGAGAAGAATAACCCCAGGAAACCTAAACAGCCACATATAGAAGTAAGCTTTTGTGAAAGCTCCCTTTTCAAGGATGAGTTTGTATCAAGAACTGAAAGACTATGGTAGTGGAATCTCTATGTGAGATATGGACTCTTCTTATATCCGGCTGCTATCTTGAGGAACAAGGAGAAAACATTAACTATGCATTTCCATTCACCAAAGGAATTTATTTTATTTACAAGACCACCACAAAAGGAACTTTTCCAAGCTCTGTCACTAAGTGCCCCTCAAAAGCTGAAAACTCTCCCCAATGGATCTCAAAGGACAGCCAATATCCTACGAATGTATGCTTGTGATGACAGTTCAGTTACCCTCATCCTAAGTAAGCTTATAGCTTTAAAAAAAATATCAGCACTTTGAAATAAGACTGGAAAAATATTAGTAAACAGTTCACTGAAGGTGCAAAACAAGGTGCTTGTTCCAGGAAACCAGTTCACAAGAAATTCCACATAGATGTTTTGTGAACAGCAGCCCCACATGGAATGCACAAAAGGAGCCCAATCAGCAGTCAGGCTGGATCTCATCTTCATGAACCAAATGAGAATGGCAGACTGGCACTCTCCTACTGTTACTACCAAGCATGGTCAGTTCTGACTATTGTCTCTTCAGCTACCCCAAAAATTCTGGGTGAAGAAAGTAAACATCTGTGATGAAAAAAGTACTTACTTCCTGTTTTGTAAGCTACCCTTTCCTGGGTCTGGTGAATTAGCAATACAGGAAGTCTCACACTATTCTGTGAGAAGAATGCGTAATGGGCTGGGGCCTTATCACTGAAGCAATGGCACTTTTTTCTTCCTCACCCCCACCCTCACTGCACAATGAAAGGGGTCCCTTATTCCTACAGTGTTCCAACTTGTGATACATCTTCCCTGCTAGACATACAGGTACAACTAAGCTCTGTCTTTGGTAGATCCTATTCAATGCCCCAAAAGATATTCAAGGTGGGGAATGGACAGAAGCAATCTATCTACTGTCTCGGTATTACAGAGCAGCCACTGTTGTAAGAATGAGATCTAAAAACCAACCTTACTATAAGGAAGCAGGACATAAAGGTGATGGGAAGGGATTGGTACAGAATATTTCCTGCTCCTCAGGAGTCACAATATGGTTTTATTTTTCTCAGGGCAACCCAGGAACTAAAAAAAAGAGTATGGGCTGAATTTTTTAATTACAGGACATTTCCACATAACCAAAAACAAAACCAATTTTGTTATATGGACAAATCAGTGTTACTGTGGAATAAGCTAGGGAAAGAAAAGGAATTTAAATGGTCAAGTAAATGGGTGTGTACCCTCCTAGAGAAAGGCTGCTTCTTGCATTTAGTCACTAAGACTGTGGCCTATGTAAAGCTGACATTTTACATATATAGTAAAAGTTTTATTTCTTATTTTTTTTTTATATATTTATAATACAAGAAAAATAAAGACATGCAAATTTTTTCATTGTGAGAGATGAATCCTAGGGGATGTAATGCCAGAAAGTTCAGGCTGCAGAACTCCTGAAGACATGCAAAACCAGCTTGTCATGTCTGAACATTGTTGAGTTGTACCAAACTCTCTTTGGAAGACAAATAATTCTGCAAGATATACCACAAGATGGCAATCTGTTACTACTGGCCCAAGAGCAGAGGTGTTAACTGCTGTTAGCAAACAAGGATGAAGTGCTCAATCTATTAACAATTATCTACTGATTTTATATTAGTATTAAAGCGCCTGCCAAGAGTGGGCCCTACACCTATAACGAATAACACTAATTTACTTAAGTCTTAGGCTGCTTCCTACATGGGCAATATCTGCAGGGTGTGCTTAAGCTAGCCTCACCCTGATTACTCTCAGTAGGGCATGTGGACTTTGAACAGCCCTAGCAAGGTACACAGAAAGAATGGCAGGGCTATTGCCAGTGACAAGTTAATGATTGCTAGGGTCAGCTAAAGATGCCCACTTTTCAGAGCTGCAAGTATTCTACTCCTTGATGAGATTTATTGTATTATATTGTATTATAATTGTTACCAACTTTGTAAGACCATCATAAAACAAATGGAGGCAGGTAGAATTCATGAACTATGTTCTGCTGTAAAGCCATTTATTTGTTCTAAGGCTTTTCCTGACCTGGGTGTTAAGAACAGTACCTGGCAGAGTTTCAGTCTCCACCGTGAAGATGCAAAAGGCAATTTTGTTTATAACTAGTGAGATCTTAACTTTTTAACATCCTAATGACCTGGATACAGATTCTTAAGTTATATCCATATGGAGCCTGGTCCCATGCTCTTAACAGCATTAAGGGGAAACCTGGCTGCATGATCCGTAACTCCAGCTGGACTCTCAGCAGGATAACCTTGAACCTATACAACATCTGCTCAACAGAAACCTTCCAGTGTCATTTTCACAACATTCCAGAGTAAAGTAAAGGCATTCTCATTTTGGCAAGTAAGGAATTAACTAGGTTTTCAAAGTTTGTTGTCATTTTTTCCCCCAGTATTTAAACAAAATTGAATTGTGTGGTTTAGACGCATTTTTTAAGCATCTGATGCCATTTGATATTCTTAAGTTTCTATATTACTTCCATTTTTATTTCCTAAGAAAGAAATATGTACTAAAAGAAAAATACCAATAAGATGATCACAGTACTGTTTTTTATAGAGATGAGAGACAGACAGACAGATTACAAACACCTAAGTCACTACTGAAGCTTTGACCTTCCTATGAGCAACCTTCAGATTAAGCAATAGCAATTTCAGAGCAATCTTTGACATACAGCTGGTTTGAAATTTAAGAGCATTCATAAAAATAAAAATGATTTCAGAATCACGTCGAATATTACAACTTCCAAATGCAAGACAAAAGCAACTCCCCTTCCCTCCGCAGGCAGCAGTAGGAGAAACTGAACTTACATACAAGAAGAGATCCAGCTTCAGAGTGGCACAGAGAAAAGGAATGAAAGAGAATGGAGAATACAAAGGACAGTATCAGACTAGGTAACCTGATCAGGAAAGAAAAGCATGGAGAGGAGAGATGTAGACCTCATGCAAGATACTGCAACTGGGAAATCAGCTGTAGCCATTTAGAAAACATATACCGGTAATCTAAAGGCACACATTAAGTATCTGAAACTAAAAGCAGGTTATAAAAAGGAAGGAATATAAAAGATGCAGGTGTCCAAAACACAAAACAGAACAAGTGAGGTACCTGAACATGAAGAAATTATTAAATGCATCAATAATAAAAATGCTTCACTGAAAAACATATATATTTCAATAGAACTGTTTATTTTTATAAATATTTATTTCCAAAAATTTTAATAATGACTCTAATTAATTAATTAATTAGATTCACATCCCACCTTTCCAGAGTGTTCCAGTCTCCACTAACCAGGGCTATGATTATATATACAGTTGGGAAGCCTGAAAATCTCATGAACCTGCTCCCTTAGCACACTTTTTAAAAAACTGTCAAAGAAATGTGGGAAATACATAGTAATCCAAGAAATGGATTGACAATGCCAAGTATGATTTCCAATCAGCAGGAAGGTTTCAGTGCCCTGTTTAGCCTGCACAGTTTTGTGTCACTCCCATGACTAGCAGAATACACTATGTACATATGATCACACTTAAAAGTTGATCTCACAGGCTGTACTATAGACTATTGCATTAAGTTATTATGCCCAGTTCCACTATAAACATTTCACCCCAAGCATTGTTATACAGAACAGACTGGTGTAGCAAGTTTGCACAGAGGTGCCAGATTTCTGAGCACTTGCTACTTCAGTCAAATTTAAGTCTCTCATGTTGTCTAATATAGAGAGCACTAGATTTGTGACATGTTGGGCTATAACTCTGGGCAACTTTAGGCAAAACTGCTATTCAGTTTATACGGCACCTTAAGTTTCTTCATTTCATCAATGTGATAAAAGTATTTGAGCAGTTTGAAAAAATGTGGCCGGCTACAAATCAACAAATATGGAAAACAAAACGATGGTCTACAGATTGGAAATGCCTCACATACATTCCAATCCCTAAGAAAAAAGAAACCATAGATTCCAGTAACAACAGGATCATTGCATTAATTTCTCCTGCAAGCAAAGTGATGCTCAAAATTCTACAATGAAGACTTTTACCACAGAAGTAGTAACAAATGTCAGATGCCCAAGCTGGGTTCAAAAAAGGAAGAAGCTACCAGGGATCATTCTGCAAACATATGTTGGATAATGGAACACACCAAAGAATTTCAGAAGAAAATCAGCATGTGCTTTATAGCAAAGCCTTTGTGCAGATTATGAAAAACCTTGGATGGCAATTAAAAGAAATGGGTGTGCCGCAACTTTTGTTTGTTCTGATGTGTAACCTGTACTCAGGACAAGAGGCCAACATCAGGACAGAATACAGAGAAATTGAATGATTTCCAATTGGCAAGGGGCCAAGCAAGGCTGTATTTTATCACTCTGTTTAACTTTATGCTGAACATATCATATGTAAAGCACAATGAGACTCAGAGGAAGGAAATATGAAAACTGGAGGAAAAATCATCAATAATAAGATAAGCAGACAACTACTAGCAGAAAAAAGCATAGATTTAGAACAGTAACTGAAAAAAGTCAAAGAAGAAAATGCAAGGGAAAGTTTGCAGTTAAACATTAAGAAACCAAAAATAAGGCTCACAGATTATTTGTGTAATTTTAAAAGAGACAATGAAGACATTGAGATAGTTCCAAGATTTTCTGTATGCTGGCTCAGTCATTATCAGAATGGAGACTGCAGTCAAGAAATCAGAAGACAACTAGGTCTTGGAAGGGCAGCTATGAAGGAACTAGGTAAGATCCTGAAGTGTCAGGATATACACTGTGTTGTTGTCGTGTACCTTCAAATTGTTTCTGACTTAGGGCAACCTTAAGAAGAACCTATCAGGGTTTTTTCTGCAGCTGGGAGTGTGTGACGCGCCCAAGGTGGGTTTCCATGGCCAGGCAGGGAATGGTCTCCAGGGTTGCAGTCCAACCCTCAGAGAACTACACAACGTTGGTCTCTGCTACTTTACCAGCCATTTAATTCTGGTTTCCTTGCCTCACCCAAAGCAGTGCAAGAAATCCTACATTCTTTCACAGCATTACTTTTGGGACCAGATAAAGTGCATAAAACATATATAAGATCAATTTGCCACAATATGTTGTGGATGTAAAACTTCAGTCCTATTCATGGAAAGGAAGACAGCACTATGCTGCTGCAAGTTATTATTGCAGGCACAACCACCCTTTTTTTTTCAGACCACTGTCACTTGTGTCACTATGTAGAAAATGAAAAAGCAAGTCAGAAGCATTAAGGAAAAGGAAGCCAGCTACACGTACCTTTCCTCGTGCGAAGGCCTTGTAGGCAATCTGTATGATGAAATATGACCAGGAAATATGTAAAACTTGTAAGATTAAAAGCAGTCCATTGAATAACCACCATGATGGATAAGGGCCAATGATTTCCCAGCTTTCAAACAGGGTTGTATTCAATATCCTACAAAACAAAGAAAGGAAACTTGTTACATTAATTGCTCTCCCATATGTCCTAACATGTTGACTACAGCA